>PVIR01000953.1:119285-143127 GCA_004026965.1 Petromus typicus
GGTAACCACATACCTATACTGGGTGTGGAGACTCACGCCCAGCAGCAATCAGTACCGCATACTACAGTGCCGGGCGTGGTGGCTCACGCCTGTAATCCCAGCACTCGGGAGGCAGAGGCAGGAGGATTGCTATGATGTGAGTTTGAGGCTGAGCTCAGGACCAGCCTGAACCACAAAAGTGAGACCCTGTCTCAAAAAAACCTTAAAAATAAAATAAAATAAAATAAAATAAAATAAACAGGGCTGAGGATGTAGCTCAGTGGTAGAGTGCCCCTGCGTTCAATCCCAGTACCACACACATCTTTGCAAGATGCTAACATCAGAGGGACTTGAATAAAAAATATACAAAATTCCTTGCACTCTGAAGTTCTTTTGCAAATCTAAAATGTGCTCAAAATAAAAAGTTTAAAAAATATTAGTGTTCACCAAAACATTCTCTGAAAAATTATGATGTGATTTGTGGTTTAGTAGTATATTTCATTTTTAAGATCGAAAAATGAAAGTGTTCTCTTGTTTTTATTGCACAAATGAAACAGTCTCTCAAATTTTTAAAGCTAAAATAAATAAGACATATAACAAATCATTAATGTGTAATAAATACTAGTTCTCATTTCTATCTTTTTATTTTATAAAAGAAAATTACTGAGTGCTTATGTAACTGGTGGCCACACCTTTGCAAAGTGTCTCTTGATTTCCCCTCCTTTTGCCCAACATTTTAAATTCCAAAGAAAACCTGTACTAAATGATAAAGACTGCTAAATAACCTTCTTTAAGATATACAAAACCCAGAGCATCTAGTGATCTTCAGACAATGTCAGAATATGTAATGGTTCTCCATGTTCTAGTCCTGCCCATGAACTAACAAAAAGTGTGCAACTTATTATGAGTTTTAACTTACAGAAAGTAATTCCTGTCCAAAGAATGATAGAAAATAAGCTCAGAAGTCAAGGTTAATTGGGATGTTCTAACTGTAGGGGGCCAAAAGTCATGCATGATGAAGACCCCACCCAGCATGCATTTTCCTGCCCTCTGTCCCCCCTCCCCAACTTTTTTCTTCCCTATAAAAGCTTATTTTCCCTAAGATGTTCTCTTCTGGGTACAATAGCCTGCTCCATCTTTTTAGGGTGCTGGGCTCTGAATAAACCCAGTTTCCTTCCCACTAATTCTCATCTCTCAAGTATTGGCTTTCCATTGGTAAACTGATGGAGTTGGATCTGGTAATACTTACTTAGAAACACTTTCATGTAATCATCAAGTTATGTACTAAGGTTGGAAATCTTCATCAAAATTTATCCTCTTTCCAGAGCAGATAGAGCAAATGGAAAGGGGCAATTAGCACAAAGTGATGGAATCTTTCCTAGGACAGATAGGAACTGATGCTGCATAACGGACAGTATTTTATAAGGAATCATCCAGATATGAGGTGAGTGTTCATAGTTTAAAAACTTATTACAGTACAAGGAATTACGGATCAATAGCACACAAAATACTCACACTCCCTCTAACTTGAAACACATTTAGACTATTATCTATTTCACTCTGTGAAGAAATTCTGAAAGTTTCTCTTTATAAGTGTCTTTATGAGGTATCACCAAAAATATGATGAATGAAACAGCCAAGTGCTATCCAGTGGAAAGGCAGGGTCTCAAAAAGATATCGGTGTGGAAAATAGACATACATCATGACTAAGTAGGCTTCATCCCAGGCATGCAAGAATTGTTCAACATACACATGTCACTAAATGCAATATGCCATACAAACGAAAGCAAGGACAAAAATCACATGATAATATAAATAGATACAGCAAAAGCTTTTGACAAAATCCAACACTCATTCATGATAAAAACTCTGAATAAAATAGACATAGAAAGAACTGACATCAATCTCATAAAAGTCATTTATGATGAACCCATGACCAACATCATATTAAATGGGAAGAACTTGAAAGATTTCCCTCTGTTGTCAGGGGAATCCCTGAAAACATAAAGACAGGAGTTCTATTAGACCCAGTTATTCCCCTTCTTGATATCTTCCTGAAAGAGCTAAAGACATAATATTACTGTGATTCATGCATATCCATGTTCATAATAGCACAACTCAAAACACACACGTGCATGCACTCCTCTTCTCTTCCTCCCCAGCACAATGCCAGACATAGGATTTGTCAACAGTGATGCCCAAATGATCACACCACTCTGGCCTTGTGGTCATCATTGCTTTTCTCAGACAGTGAATTAAGCACATCGTCCCCCAGGACCTGGTGTCTCCCAGTGGTATCTCTAATGTGTCATTGATTCATCAACTTTATTCTCTAATTTCTTTCTAAAATTGATTTTATTGGTACATTTTATATACACATTGTGATCTCATTCAACATTGAGGATCTGTACCAGTATGACATGACTTAATTCTCATTTTTTCCCATTCCCCTGCCTTCACTACAACTCCCTGCCCCCTACATTCATAAGCTTAGTTCTCTTTTTTTAACCATCAAATGTTTTCTTCCCCTTCTTTACTGACCTCTCCCCCTTTTCCCTTTTCATTTTGAACATTTTCTTCCTATTTCATGATATCTATCATACATTTTGGAACTCATTTACACTTGCATTTTCTCAAACTAGAGAAATGATGTGGTATTTACACATCTGTGTCCTATTTTTTTCACTTATGAGTATGTCCTCAAGGTACATCCATTTGAGTATAAATGACTCAAGTTTATCATTTACATCTGTTAAAATTTATCATTTATCAGTTTCAGCTGTTTTAATCTGTACTGAGACAGAACAAACAATTTCTTGACCTCTGATAGTTCATGAAACTTTAATTAGCCAATTCTTCCAAACTACCCAACTGTGCATTTAGGTAGAGAAAGTAGGGCAATACTGCTGCTGCTTGAAAGGCCTGGGGTTCTAGACTCCTAACTGTCAGTATTTATATCCTAAAGTGAATCAAGATAATGTGTGTTCCTGAGGACATCCCAGTTAAAGCCACTGTCAGGGCTGGTGGAGTGGCTCAGTGGCAGAGCCCTTGCCTGGCATGTGCAATCCTAAATTCCATCGCCAGCATCATAAATCTAAAAGAAAAACAGGTGTCAGTTCAAAATGTCCCTGAGCTGACCCAAGGTAAAGCCAGACCCACTGAAAACACTAAAATAAAATGTTTTACTTTTCATGATCTAAATCACTTTATTTTTTCTACTCTTTTAGGGTGTCTGAGAGGGCTGACAAAGGATCTAGAAGCAGCTAGAAGGAAACAGATTTCAGACCAAAAGGCTTATAAATGGTAAACATTGGCTAAAGATAAATTTGGCATATGATACAACTTAATTTTCATTTTTTCCCATTTCCTTACCCACCCTACCCCTCCTGCCCCCTATATACATAAGCTTTGTTTCATTTTTTTATTACCATCACATTATTTTTCCCCTCATTATTTACCCCTACACCCCATTTTCCCTTGAAATATTTTCTATTTCACAATATCTACCATACATTCTAGAACTCATTTCCATCTTCATTTTCTCATACTAGAGAAAAGATATGATATTTATACATCTGTGACCCATTTATTTCACTTATGAGGATATCCTGAAGGTATATCCATTTGAGTATGAATGACTCAATCTTATCATTTTTAGGGCAAAGTAAATACTCCATGAAATGCTTCTTTTTCAAGTAGAAATCTGTTCATTTTACAGTAAAGTGTAGAGGCAAAACAGACATACTTAAGAGAAGGATACAAGCTAGAAGGACCATCCTTAAAGGAAAAGTCCATCTATTAGACTTTGGCAAGGAAAGATACATACAATCATGCATACATGCAAACATGCAAACATCCATACATACATACATATTCAGGCACACATACTACCTCATCTCAGGGCCCTCACTGCAAGCTGAACCAGGTTTAATTCAAGTGTTCCATCAGACAAGTGTGTTCATAAAACAACATGCATTGTGTATGTGTTGAGTGGCAGAGCAAATTCTGTTAATATAGAAAACCTACAATTGTACCTTTCTTTTCCTCGCCACTGGTGATCTCTTAGCTCTTCCATATGCAGCCTCCAAGCTCCTGTTAGGCTAAAAAGAAAGGGAAATAAGTATTTTTAGTAGTTGTTAATTCTAAAAAGAGGTAGGATTTATTCTGTGCTAACAACCCTACCTGTATTTTATTATGTCAGCCTCATAACACCCTGAGATAAACACTATTTTCATTTCTAATTTACAGGTGACAAATTGAGCCTCAGAGAGGTCGAAGGATTTGCCAACATCCTGAAGCACCACCTGGCCAAGGACTTGAACTTTTTTTTTTTTTTTGAGACAGGGTCTTGCTTTATAGTTCAGGCTGGCCCTGAGCTCACTATGTAGTGCAGGCTAGCCTCGAACTCACAGAAATCCTCCTGCCTCTGCCTCCTGAGTGCTGGGATTACAGGCGTGAGTCACCACGCCAGCATTGTGGTATATGGTACTGATTGCTAATGGGCCTGAGCTACCACGTCCGGCACTGTGGTATGTGGTTCTGATTGCTGGTGGGTGCAAGTCTCCATGCCCGGCATTGTATGTGGTTACCAGGGATCGAACCCAGGTACTTGCACTTGCAAGACAGGTGCTGGAACCACTGAGCTAAATACCCCTCCTGAGGACTTGAACTTTTGAAGTCCTACTCCTGACTTTGTAGTACGAACCATTGGATATATTGCTGAATTTGTACTTGCACCAGGATTGTCAGGGCCTACAGCAATGATGTACTATTTGAGGGTCCATGCTTTCCAGGGAGAAGGAGAGAGTTGTGGCCCACCAGGCAAAAAGCTCTATTTGGAGCTGACTTACCATGGTCCATATATTAGGCTTGTAGGTCCAAAACATAGTTGTAGTCTCTCTAAAGTGGGCAAGAATATGCTTTTCCACAGGCACACAAGAAAGGTCTGGCTGACCTCTAACCTAGAGCAGCCAGGGAGGAATCTATTGGGCCAAGCTGTGTCTCTCCCTTCAGGGCTGAAATTGGAGACAGCTGAATTTTCTCTCCTCTTAAAATGATGGTGATCTTTTCACTCAGCTGCTGTGTATCTTGTTAGGTTCACAGTTTTGAGAACATATCTTTGTAGCACCGGCATCAAATGAAGACTCAATTTCATGAATTCACCATTTCTGGAATTTTTCTAACTTGAAAAATAAATCATAATTTCATATACTGAATTATTGATAGAGTATAGCATTCCATAGGGGGGAGGAGTGTTTATATCTGAAAATCATTGTCCATATCTGAATAAGTAGAACGAAACAGAAAATTTATACATTGTTATTTAGAAGCAGTCTAGTTGTCTCCTTGGGCTCCTCAGTAAATTAGAGTGCTTTCACGGGCTGCGAATTGCAGCTCAGGGGCAGGCAACTCGCCCAGCATGAGCAAGGCCCTGGGTTCTATACCTAGCACTATAGAAAAATTAAAAATTAAAAAATAGAGCACTGTCAGCCTGCCTTAAGCACAGCATCTATACCTTGTTATTTGGCTAGTTCTGCCATAATGCAAAAATTAATTAGTGACCTCCATAGTTCATTGTATAACTATCCTTCAAATGCATTCACTCATCCTTCACTTCATTTTCATTGTTGCTTTCCAATAGAAGAGACAACAGAGTATATGTTCCTGTAGAACAATGGATTATTATCCTAATTATAGTTGCCTGGTGTTTTCTACACTTTTACCATTTTATTAAAAACAATTATCTGAGAAGAAGCAATCTTTTGTAATATCTACCCTATTGTTCTCATCTCCCTCTGACTCTGATGAGGTCTTTTCAAAGGGTACTCTACTCATAATTATAGACTAGAGGGCAATTGCTCAGAAACTGAGTCCAGGAGATATTTTGTTGAGATTAATTTTTCTTGTACTTCTTGCTCCAATTATATCTTTAGTTTTTTAAAAAGAAAACTACTCACAACTTAATAAATCTATTTTTTTTCTGCCAGCCAAGTATACTATTAGTAACAATCAACATTAAAGCTTGTTTTTAAAGAATGAATATTCTAGAAAGGAACAAAAAGGTGTGATTTTTTTTATTTCATACAATAAAGCTATCCTTAGCACATGGATAAATAGGAGAAATATGCTTTACATCCATATATTTTCCCTTCATTGTGATGAATATTTGAAGACTATTTTATACTGTTTTTTAGTGATTTCAGAAAAAAATCTGTGGCATTAGGAATTTTTATTTTCATTAAAAATTCTTTTAAAAATTCTTTTTGTGAGATAGGGTGTTACTATGTGGTTCAGGCAGATCTTAAGCTCACTGTGTAGCCCAGGCTGGCCTTGAGCTTATAGCAGTCCTCCTGCCTCAGCCTCCCGAGTGCTGGGATCACAGGCACGTGCCGCCATCCTCAGCTCCATTTTTTAAAAATTTTAAAAATAAGAGATGGTTCTTTCTATGTTATCAATACTGGTCCCAGATTCCTAGGCTCAAAAGAACCCTGGGCTGCTGGATGTACAGCTAAGTGGTGTAGCGACTGCCTGGCAAATATGCAGTCCTGAGTTCGATCTCCTATACTGACCTCCCCAAACAAAACAGCTTGTGTCCCCTTTTCATGAGTAACTGATGCTGTGGTGCATGCTATCCTGAACCAAGCTGAGACAAATGAAAAGACAGATGGAAAGTGGGGACAGGCAGCAAATCTGGATTAAGGGCTTCAAGTGAAGAAGTCTACTTCAAGTATACTTGCAGGATAGTGGGCAGCAGCCTCCAGATACAAGGCTTCTAGAGTTTCCAGCTTTCATACTTTTGGGTTGTGTCCCAGAATAATACACTTCATATTATTATTAGAATACACTCACTCACACTAATGTGTGCCTGAGTTTACACAGCCTTGCATGTAAACACGTACAATATGTCAGTAAATATTAAAACCATACCCATAATTCAGTCCTAGAAGGGTCACACATGTGCGCGCACACACACACACACACACACACACACACACACACACACGATTACCTCACCCAGTGGTAATGTGTTAGCATGTTAGTTTGTGTGAGACCACTCTATACTGCACAGTGATGAGATGCCCTAGAGACTAATTTCTAAGAATATTTCCTTCTCATTAAGTGACACATGACTATAATTATTACTTTACTACCTGGGAGGGGATCCTACATTGAGTATCATACATTAACCAATTCCTACATAAACCAATTCCTCTTGTTCTATTACATTTTAAAAATGCTGTCTGTAATTTCAAGGCCTTGCAGTTTAAATCACACAGTTCTTGGTAGCAGTGGGAACATGAAAGGGGTCATGACTAAAGACCATTTGGCCACTCACTCTGCATTGTCCTGATGTGACTGCCCTGGGCTCTGTGCTTCACGGCCTCTGAGGAGAGCCCGCATTGGCGTTCCTTGCAGGCTTCAGAGACTTGATTCCACAGAGTCCTCTCAGTGGCTCTGGAGCTCCCAGAGATGCCCATTTGCCCATGTTGTCTTCTGCTCTGGCCTGTAAGTTTGGGGCTGCAGCTGTGAGCTCTGAGACCTAGCCGTGCATGGGGGCTTTCTGGTGGCGAGAGTTCTCAGTGGAATAGGAAGTCATGCCACAGAAGTGTGATTGGGATCTAAATATGAATGTCTCTAAAATGTGACAAGACTAGCAAGTGTACTTCCCTCCTGGCTTCCTGCCTCACATACCCAGGAGATGAGCAGATCAGGATGGCACAATTTTAGGGAGAAATCAAAGGTAAAGCTTTTGATTTTTTAAATTATTGACTCTCCATTCCGTAAGCATTTAATACAAGTGCCACTTCAAACCCAGTTGTAAGAGCCTTGCATTTGTCCTAGAGGTTCTCTGTACTTTGAAGAGGACTGTGTAACAACAACAAGAGAGCAGCTTCTCCATGAGGTCTTCATCTTGGTCAATCTTTCCTTAGCTTTTGAAATAATTATTATTTAAAAAATTTACTAAAAATTAATTTTCATCCTTTGAAAACATAAAAAATCAAATTAATTTTTAATAGCCTTTCTAACCCTACCATGTAATAACTGAACATGAGTACAGCTGGACTTTTTGCTGTGGATCAAACCCTATGCTAAAGGATCAACCCAAATACATGGATCCTTTGAAAACTGAGGTCCTACCACATACAAAAATTGTTATGTAACAATATACTGTGCCCTTGTCAAAAGGCCTTAGTGGCAACTCAGTTTGGGACCCCTGTCTTTCAGGTGCTATGTTTCAATAAAGCTTTCCTATTTTATATATATATAATTTATATAATATATATAATATTATTTATATTATATATTATATATATATATATCCTGTATTATGAACATCTGTACTGATACATAAAAACACTGAAATAATATTTTCCATGGATGCATGGGATCCCACTATAAAGATAACTCATAATTTCTTTAACTAGTCTTTTATCATTGTTTTCATCATTGTAGGTCATTTTTCTCCTTCAATATTATAAGCAAAACTGTGATAAACATCCTGTGTAAACATCTTTGTGTACATATGCAATTATTTCCTGCAGATAAATACTTGCAAGATCAGCATACCTATTGATGTTTAAAACACTCAACAATTATTTGCCAAATGCCCTCCAGAAAGAATGTATCAATTTCACCCCCTATGTCAGTAGGAAAGAAAATATCTATTGTCTCACACTTTTACCAGTAGTGGATGTTCTCATTCTTTACAATAAAATAATTGGTTAGAAAGATAAAAAAGTTATTTAAAAATCAAGTATTAGATAATTTCAGCTGAATTTCCCCAAGTGACCACATGCACTCTATTTAACACCTTCCTTTCAGGATGCACATGCCAAAACCCCTTCCAGGAGGTGTATCCTGGTTTATTCTCTCCCCAGGCACATGCAAGCCTTCACTTTTCTATCTTCTGCTAACTCTTAACATTTTTATTTGATTGAATGTGTGTCAGTTTAATAGATATCCATGGTAGTCGAATACTTAGTGAAGTCTTTTACTTAATATCAACCACAGATGGGACACCTAAACACTGTCACTTTTTTTTTTTTTTTTTTGAGACAGGGTCTCACTTGTAGTTCAGGCTGGTCCTGAGCTCACTATATAGCCCAGGCTAGCCTCAAATTCACAGCAATCTTCCTGCCTTTGCCTCCTGAATGCTGGGATTGCAAGAGTGAACCACCACGCCCAGCACTGTGGTATGTGGTTACCGGGGCATAGAGCTTGGGCCCTTGTGCTTGTAAGACAGGCACCAGAACCACTGAGTTAAATCCCCAGTCACAGCACTGCCACTTTTAACAGCCTGTAAGTGGTTCCTAACATTGTGATGAGCATTTTCTACTGAGCTTTTTCCTTGTTCTCTGGATCCAAGATTCCAGGTTCAGCAGATGCCTTCAGGCACCAGCGCTGCAATTATCCCTGGAGGTTTGGCTCACAGTGACACGGACAGTATTCCATAATGCCTTCTGGCCCTGGTTTACTCACAGGGAGCATTTAGTATTCAACCCAGATGAGAAAAGTGTCTGTGCTGATCACCCTAAGATCTGGTGCTAGATAGATTTTCTTCTGTTTGATATGAATGAAGACAGCCATAAAAAGAGTGGGTGGGCACTTGAAAGGGTTCTCTGGGGTTACCAAGCTATGAGCAAAGGGCAGCATTACAGTTACATTTAATCGTTAATTTGATTGGTTTGGGAGCCACCTAAAACACTTAGGAAAGTATACTATTAGATGTGTCCTAATGGGTAATAGAGGCATGACTTGGGTACCTTATGTGTTCCATGGCTCCTTCTCTGATGCTGTTTCCCCGCTCTGCTTTCTGGCCAGCACGAGGTGAGCAGCTTTGTTTATCATGCCCTTCCCCCATGATGCTCCTGCCGTGGAGACAGCCAACCACAGACTGAATCTCCTGAAGCTGTGAGCCAAGTTAAATGCCTCCTCTAAGTAGTGGGTGTCGAGTATCGGCCCCAGCACTGGGAAAGCTAACAGAGGCAGCTTGGAGTTTTAACTTGGAAGGCCTGAGGCCCACATTTTCCACATTCCTTTATTACGATATAATGATTGATGCTTGTTCAATAGACTTGGGAACTGGTAAAGAATTATAACTATCTACAATGCTGTCTCTATTAGCAAGTGCTCTTCAAGTTTGAGACAGTTTTCCCAGAAACATTTACAATCCAAGTTTCTGACCATATCACTTCTCCTTCAGAAACCATGTGGTAGAATCCAAGCTGAAAACTTAAAGATTGCCTCACATGCTTGGGAAGCAACATTAAATTTGAAAAGAACTCTCTTAAACTATTTCTAATATGTATATATATACTATATATGTATGTATGTTTGTTCATACTATATATGTATGTACATATATATGTGTGTGTGTGTGTGTGTGTGTTGGACACAAACACAATCTTCAAATTCATTTGTTAATGGCATTTGGGTATGGGACTTTGGGGAGGTGATGAGGTCATGAAGATGAGGTTGGCATGGTGGCATTAGCACCATTATAAGAAGAAAAGAGCTTTAGTGCAATTTGCTCTGTTTTACAATATAATACAATCTACCGGGTTAAGGTGTAGCCAGAAGGCCCTCACTAGATGCCAAACCAGCCTGTATTTAAACAGCTGGAACATAACACCCTCCACACTGAAATCTAATACCTGGCTCTGCTTTCTCACTATTTTCTTCCTCTCACCCGATAACAATTCCATCTTTCCTAGTATGACTAAGATCTAAGAGCCTAGTCCTTTGGCTGAGCAAACTCAGAAGCTACAACTCTATTCAGTCATGGAGCAGAGGAGACATGGCTTAGGGTCCTTTGTGGGAAGGTGTGGGGCTTATATTTTCCATGAGCCTCTTTTTGGGTGCCTAGATTTGAAATGATTGCTATCCTTTCGGTGCTATGTGTTTCCAGAGTTTTCTGCTTGGATTGAGAGACTCCTGCAGGAATGAGAAAATGTAACCACATAGTATAGGGAAGAAGAAGGCACTTAAAGAAGAATTTCCAAGCATAGGAAACAGTGTAAGCAAAGAGAGGATGAGGTGTGGCACTTTCAGAGAATGGTGGGTTGGCCAGCAAGCATAAGAAGGGAGTAGAGGAGGTAAGGATAAATGGTGCAAATATTAAAAAATACAATTGAAAAGGAAGCTGTCACAGTCTGAATAGGCCTTAAATATTACCCTCTGGAGCTTTAACTTTGCACTGGAAGCAAAAAAAGAGAGGGTTTTTTTTTTTCAATAAATATCATTGTTTTAAAAATATTTATTGGTACATGCTTGTAATGATTGCATTCCTCGTAGGGAATTGGCACATGTACATAATCTATCTTGATTCTTTTCTTCATCTTCCCTTCCTCCTTTTCTATCCTTTGTCCATCTCTTGATCCCCTTCCACTAGCAAAAGATCTATCTCCTTATTTCCTATTATCTGTCTTTTATTTTATACTTTAATAATTTGATTTTGAGTGGAACTAGACCTTTCATCATATGGTAGCTCTGCAAGCACCGTGGAAAACTAATTCAAGTTCTCTGTAGAAACAGCAGGACACATTTTCCTGCCTCACTGAGGCAGGGAGCATGACAAAGTGGTTGACAGATGGAGTCTGAAGTCTGAGAAATCCAGGTTCCAACCCTGGCTAGAATTCTGGCTGTGTCCTTGGGGGATACTCTTGACCCCAGTGAACTTAAAGAGTGGTGAAAATAATATCCACTGTTCAGTGACATTGTAGGATTCACGGAGATTGTAAATATAAAAGAGGAGGCACTAGACCTGCCACATAGGAAGTGTTCAGTATCCAGCATAGGACATTAGGGTATTGAGTCCTCTGAGAAAGATGAGCCAATGTCTTTTTGTTTTGACACACACTTCCACTTTGTAGTTCAGGCTGCCCTGGAGCTCACTGTGTAGCCCAGGCAAGCCTGGAACTCACAGGATCCTCCTGCCTCTGCCTCCTGAGTGCTGGGATTCCAGGCATGAGTCATCACGCTCAGCACTGTGGTATGTGGCACTGATTGCTGGTGGGTGTGAGTCACCACACCTGGCATTGTTATATCTGGTTACCAGGAACTGAACTTTGAATCTTGCACTTACAAGGCAGGCTCCAGAACCACTGAGCTAAATTCCTGGCCCCTTAATTTCTTTCTCTGTTAGTTCTGTGATGATTCTTTATGCTTTGTTACCTGTTCTCTTTAGAGCCCTGGATTGTGTTTGGTGGTGCAGCATGGGTCCTTTCTGCATACTAGTTTGCCTGATTTGTGACTCCCAGGCATTTCTTAGAGAGAATCTGTGATTTAAGGTTGGATTTCTTTGCTCTCCTTTGTCAGGTTCACTGTAGGCATTTTATCACCAGGGGGTCTCAGAGCCCAGACAAAGGATAGCAGAGTAGAGCGGAAATGTCCAAAACTTCAGCCCAGAAGCTCCCTGCAGCCCTACACATAAGTAAACTCCAGGAAAAATGTGGAATTTTTCATTTAGCTAGCCGGGCTTTTCATTATATTTTCCCAAGCTAAATCTCTAATCTTTTTACCTCTTGAATGCCAATGACCACTTAGGGATAGAGTCTCTGCTAGAGGTATTAAGAATTCTACTTTTCAGCCACTTAAGTGGTGAAAAATCATTCTCCTTCACCTGGACTGAATTCACTTAACTGACCAGAAAGGTAGCTTAGAGAGGCAGCACATACTCCACTGCTGGAGGTGTTTAGATGGCATTTGCTGTGATGTGTATGGGGGTTGGGAGTTAGAAGCCACCTTGGCCTCTTATGGGTTTCTGGGCCAATAAGTCTTTAAAAGTCCAATCTACTTTTGGGATTCTCCAGCAGATTTGTCTGTTGGCTTATTTGCTCACTCAAATAATACAATGTTTGTTGCTGTTCAGCAGACAACAAAAATTATCTTATTATATCAGTTCCCTGGAGAGTCTGAACTTGTCTGCTTTAAGAAACTGTACACTATTTCTCATATAATAATCATCTTTACAGGAAAGCTGATGATACAAGTCCAAAATGCTTTCCACTCATGTACACATCAGAGTACCCCTCATGGGGACAAGAGAGCATACTACAGACCTCCGGGAAGCCTGACAGACTGGCTATAGGGCGTTCTTCTGCTGATGCCCACTTGCTGTTCATCTGGGCTCCGAGGACTATTCCCACTACCAGTAGAAAAGACTCATTGAAAGGCTAAAGGCAACATATCCGGAAGCACTATGACTTGGTGCTTATGAACTTGAGCTCTGTGGTCACACTTTATGTTCAATGCCTGATTCTGTTCCTAACTTCACTATACACCTTTGGGGAAAATTATATAACTTATCAGAGCCACAGTTTTCCTGTGTAGAGAAAAGGCTAACAAAATTTTACCTGCCTCAGGGCTAGTATGAGGTAAGCACTGTTTTAAGTATTTGCTGTTATTATTATCATTATCAATCAAGGTTGGATATTTATTTCATTTATTTGCATTTACTTAAAATGGCTACTCCTTTAGACTTCCTGACTTCTTCTCCTCTTTTCTTCTCGTCTCCACAGCTGTTGTCAGAGACTCAGCTGAACAACACTGCACTGATTTGCTATAAGCCTGTGGCTAACTTTTACTGAAGAAAGTATAGTTTAATAGTGGAAAACATTAAGTCTGGGGAATGAATCACAACTGATAGGATTTTTGGATGTGATTAGTAGGAAAAGATATGATTCTTAGATAATGAATATGTTTGGAGATGCAGAGGGACCTGGTGATAAGATGAAAGAAAATGGCCAGACAAGATTGCTTATATGACAGTGCCAAGTCCCCTATTGTGGCACATTGAGTCCTTCCAGCATTGGGAAAAATTCTGCCAGAGGAAGGTTCTGGAAAACAGGAGTGCATTCCCTCCAAAAGACTTTGTCCAGGAGGATACTGGGGCCTGTCAGGTGGTGTGCAAGACAGGACCTGGTAAGCTGTTGAGCTGTGCTGGAGATCTAAGAAGCTAAATAGGGTTTAAGTAGAGACATTTTTCTGAGGGGGAGTCAAAGAGTCCCTGTAAGGGGACATGATGGATTGCAGAGACAACAGCCAAATTTCAAACGTAAGAACCCAGGGACAGGCACTGAACCTCTGGGTGCATTTATTGGATAGCATGTACACTGTGCACAGTGTTTGAGATTAGGAGGCCACAGAGAAGGAAGGGAGAAGAAGTCTTGAATTAGACTTAGTACTCCCGAGATGCAATAGTACAAGGTAACTTAGGTATTTCCCTGAAACAGATCCCTGCTCTTTAGTTTTTTTCCTTACCTTAATCATATTACTCATTATCGCAAACTTGTATAAGGCCTTAAATACCATGATAATATGCCTGGAAACAACACAAAGATAATGAAACATTTATATTCTAGATGAGGAAACCAAGATTTCCAAAGCTTCTTTGAATATTACCTTAAACAAATATAAGGTGAAGGCCTGATTCCAAAAATGAATGCCATAATTTCAAGACAAAGGGGAATGTGGAAAAACAGAGGTATATAGGACAAAAAACAGCGAGAGACCTCTTAGCTCACTAAGTGTCTTATCTGTCAACACTGTGATGTTGCTGCCCAAACAGTTAAACTTGGTGTGGTCTTCGGTTGTATTAATAGATATCCAGTAACATGGCCAATGGAAGTTTCTAATATCTGGCCACTTTTGACCTTTGAAAATATCGATGGCGTATGGTACAGCTTAATTTCAAACAGAAGACGAGAGTTACTGTGGGCTTTGTGCGGATTAGACTGCATTTAGAGGCTTGTGCTTAGTTCTGCATGGCATACTATAAGAGGAATTTTGACAAACACGCACAAAGAATTCTCATTGTGATGCAGGAATTCTAAATTTTGTCAGAGAAGAAAAAGATGAATAAACTCACAAGTTAGGTTGAGAATGTATGAACTGTTTTCAAATAACAGAGGATTTATGAACTGGAGAAGGAGTTGCTTGTTTTCTGAATAGTTTTGGAAAGCAGAAAAAGGATAAACTAGAGGAAAAATTAACCAGAGCATTAAGTTTGCATTTAATGTAAGGAAACATTTTTATGATTAAGGCTCCTTCTGGACTGTAAAGAGTTAATAGACTCTTCAAGTCTTTAAGTAGAAGCTAGATGCGGTGGATGGAGAGCTTTTAAGAATTGGAAAAGGTAGGAACACAATTATCACATAGTTTCTTTGCGACTTGGAGACTCCATCATCAGGTTAAAACAACTAAAACAGGAATGCTTCCACTGCAGAAATGAGCTTTTTTCACACCCTAGCATTTTTTTAAAGTGTCAAGGCGACAAATGTGAGGCATCAGAAAGGCGACTACTGGATTCCATATCTCTCTCTAGCAGATTTCTGTGGCCACATCTAAACAATGTATTTTCTTGTCTGTACCAAAGAATCTGGTTTAGAAAATGCATCGTTGGGACTGAATTTCATTCTGGGTTATATCTGTGAACCTACTTGAGAATTAGAAACTAGGAGTACCGAAGGCTGCAGTCAGATGCTGTTTACATTTGGTTCATTTCCATTTCTGTATCTCAGAAAAGTGTTCTCAAATATCAAATGACTCATATGATATACATTTTGATGAACTAAGTATCAATGAAGCAAAATATTTCATTTCTACCAAAAGGTAGAAGAATTTAAAAATCAAGGCCCTATTGGGCCAGGGATTTAGCTCGGTGGTTCCGGTGCTTGTCTTGCAAGTGCAAGGACCCTGGTTCGATCCCTGGTTAGCCACATACCATACTGGGTGTGGAGACTCACTCCCAGCAGCAACCAGTACCACATACCACAGTGCCAGGCGTGGTGGCTCACGCCTGTAATCCCATCACTTGGGAGGCAGAGGCAGGAGAATTGTGATGTGAGTTTGAGGTTGAGCTCAGGGCCAGCTTGAACTACAAAGTGAGACCCTGTCTCAAAAAACCAACAACAGGAACAACAAAAATCAAAAACAACAACAACAACAACAAAACCCCAAGGCCCTGTACACTTGAAATGGGTACATTTTATGGTGTGTGTGTATATATTACACCTCAGTAAGTTGGCTTAGGAAACAGCCAAAGATACTTGGCACAATGTATTTGAGGTTTGCAAGGTTAAAATACTGGAAAGCATGCTCAGTGTTAGGGCTATGAAAGAGTACCTATCTGTTATGGTTATGTCTTAAATGGTCTCCCAAAGTCTCATGTGTATAAAGTCTCATATCCAGTCATATAAGATCAAGTCATACAAGAGAAACATGCATTATTTAAGCTTGTTTGTCCAACTTATTTCACTTAACATGTTGTCAGTATACATCTATTTGCTTATGAATGCCTCAAATTATCTTTATGGCGAGTAGCAGTCCACTATGTATAAGTACATTTTTTTTGTCCATTCATCTATCACTTCTTCCAAGATTTAGCTATTCTGAGCTATGCTGCTATAAACATGGGCATGCATGTTCTTGTCCACAACTCCTTCCTGTCTGTCTACTTCTGTCCTGTCTTTGTTTTCTGCTTTTAGGATGCTGTGAGGTAAGCAGCTTTCCTCTATCATATCCTGCCACCATGATATTCCTGCATTGAAGCCAGCTGACGATGGGCTCAAAATTTTGAAACTCTAAGCCAAAATAAAGCTCTTTTCCTTTAAGTTGCTGGTATCAGGTATTTTGTCCCAGCAAGGCACCAGTACAATATCCTAACATCAACTTGCTTACCTTTGTACCCTGGGTCTTCCACTCACAAGGTATATATGTGCACAAGTTTTTTAAAACCTCACTAGGCCTCAGTTTCTTCATCTGAAAATCAGGGATAATAATAGTATTTCTGTTACAGTGTTATGAAAATTGAATGGAATAATCTATGCAAAATACTTTCAAAATAAACAGAACCTGGCACATTGTAAATACTTAACAAATGTTAGCTCTTATGCTTTTGCACAATGATCCCTAGATATGGAGACTTAATAACATTTGCTAATAACTCCTGTTTAGTAAATGATGTTATTTATGTATATGATATTTCTAGTTTCTTATTTTGTTGCATTGCTACATTTAATAATTTTTCTTTTGCTTCCTTTCCTCCAAAGGGATAGTGTGGGAGTATTTGTGGAGTTCCTACTGTGAGCCTTCATTAGTTTCTGAGTTGTCCTAGTAAAATATAATAGACTGGGCAGTTTAAATCACAGAAATTTGTTTTCTCCCATTTCTGGAAGCTAAAAGCCCAAGATTGATGTGTCAGAAGTTTTGGTTTCTTGTGAGGCCTTATTTTAGTTACTTCCTAGTCACCAGGACATAATACCCAACATTCACAAGTGAAAAGAGGAAAGGTTTATTTTAACTCACACTGTGCAGAGGTTTTGGCCATAGTCTGCTGGCTCAAAAGTAGGCTGGCATGGCAGAGGAGAAACAGTCCATGGCAGGGTAGGCAGGCAGCAGAGGGCCCACCTTCTTTCTGTCCTTTCATTTTCAATGCAGGCTACAAGCCTATTGCTTGATGTTATCCATATCCAGATTGGGGCCTCCCTCTTAAGTAAATTCATTCAGCCATACCCAGAACTATTCCAATCAAGATATCACACACCCTTGTCCATATTCACTTACCATGATCCAGCTGCCTCTGAAAAGTCCCACCTATGAGCACACGGGGCTTTGGGGGAACAGCTAGACACAAAAGGGCTTTCTTTCTTTAGTTCCAGATGGCTACTGGCTTGTGGCCTCTGCCACAGGATGGGGTCATCCTTCAATCTATATGCTCTGCTGGAGACTCTTCTTCTGCCTAAAAGGTTCCAAGTAGATTGAATAAGGGGACCACACTGTTAGACTCATTTTAACTTAATCACTTCTTTTCAACCAATGTCTGCAAATACAGTTACATTCTGAGGTATTAGGAGTTGAGATATTAACATAGAAATGTAAGCTGGACACAAATCATCCCAACTTCATTCTCTGTACTGTGGTGGGACCAAAGAGGCAAGACACACATTCTTGCCTCAGAGAGCAATACAATTCACTTGAGGGAGTAAGACTGACACAAACCAGTCACTAAGGTTCCAAGTCCATGCATTTTCACATAATAACTTTTACTTGGTGAGATCTTCAGGAAACTAACTTATTGTTTTTATTCATGCAACAGAAAGCATTTGTCCACACTGCAACTGGTGCCAGAGTTTTTGGTGCCTAGAGTCCTCACTTTTCATGCTTAAGGGTATCCTAAAATCACATTGATGTGGAATGTGTGGAAAATTGTGTTACAGTGATCTGGATTAAAGTGAGATTGTTCTATTCTCAGAAAAGTAAAACATTTTATTAAAAATCCATGGCCATTTGTAGCATTTGTATATGTTCTCTGATTATGTTCTTTTCTCACACTGTTCAGCCTCAAATGATCTAAATTCAGAAAGTAAAAACAAGAAAACAACAACAAAAAACACACAAGACTGGCGAGTCCCTAGTTCTGCATCATGCACTGCTTTCCATACTTATAACATTCATGCTATATTTAAGGAACCTAAGCTTATTTTCATTAGAATCAACACCTTTACTACACTGTGTTCTACTTTCCATTCATTTTTATAAATAATGAATGCAAAAGAAAAAACACATAAAGAAAGAAATTGCATAAACAGTTGTACCTAAAGGAGGTAATGCTGTTGAATCAGGTGGCATCCAACTGTGACCCTTCCTTCAAAAGGCCCACTTAGTGACTGCCTGACATTCCACAGAAGGGGTAGAGATGGCAGATTGGGGGGACTGGTGGACAATGTACAAAGTACTGACTGTGTGAAGAAGGAGCAGCCCCCTTTCTTGTAAGAGCTGGAGAACTGCCAGCCAGGGGTCTGGTACCTTGGAAACCCTCACCTTCCCCTCAAAGGGTGCAATCTATTCCTGAATATGGGACCGCAGGACACCACAGCCAGCCATTTTGAATAAAGATTTACCAAG
Organism: Petromus typicus; assembly: GCA_004026965.1. Taxonomy (NCBI): domain Eukaryota; kingdom Metazoa; phylum Chordata; class Mammalia; order Rodentia; family Petromuridae; genus Petromus; species Petromus typicus. The sequence continues at coordinate 138,171 of PVIR01000953.1, forward strand.
TCTTTGAATAGCGCCTCACCAAGCAGCCCTAACATTTCATTTCCACTGTGAATGGATTCACACAGCTTTGGGTAGCTGATATTCCTTAGCAACTCAGTAGCAACCGCTTTGAGGTCATGATCTTAATTACAAATGGCCTCGGTTCAAGGGGCACCCTGGCACTTTGTGAAGAATATTTTAAACAAGATTTGGGAATAAAGATTTATACTGATTTAATTACCTTTTACGAAAGGAAATGGTATCCAAGCCTCATTCCTTTCCTCCAGGCACAGTGTTTTCTAGAAGTAACTAGTAATGAAATAACCCTTTCTTCCTTCCTCTTGTCCAGGGTACTGTCCATTCTCCTCTTTGCCTGAGCCAAGATGGGGGCTCCTTTGGTAACTTTTCATACCACTGATGCACAGAAAAAACCTAGAGGTTATTGAGGAGCTAATTTGGGAAAAATATGAGAATATGTTTACTGGATGGACCTCATGAGAGCTTTGATTAAATGCATTGGAAAAGTATTTGCTGTTTAACAAGTGAGAAATATAGAAATTATCTGCTCTACCTATGGCATAAATATGAACTAGAGCAGTGGTGGCAAATCTATAGTGCAAGTGCCACAGCTGGCTGTTTGTTTTCACTGAAAGCTCTCAAGGGTTCACCATCTCTGGTCTCATCTTAGAGGAAAATATAGTGATAGTAACCACTGTCTATCATAGTGGACTTTCAACTATTGTCAGAGCGCTCTCTTGTAATGGATCCCATTTTAGCTCCACAAGAATCCTACAGGGGAGTAGAAAAATAAATATTATCTCCATTTTATAGCTAAGCAAACCTACTCATCCCATAGGAATACAGATGGTACCCTGACCGGGTAAATTTGCAGCATGCAAACGGTACCCCGGGAGGGCAAAAATAGTGAAATTCAGAATCCCAGAATATGAGCAGAAAGATACAAAAGCTAGAGAACAAAATTAGTACTTTGTTTAAGAATAGAAGTGATCAGTATCTACTTCCTTGTTTATTCCTTCATTTGAAACCATCACAAAAATGGACAGAACAGTCATGGCTTGTTTACCAACTCAGGGAAAATCACGCCATGTGAATTTCCAGCAGTGGCTAAAGAGGAAAAGCAGAACCCTATCATATGTGCTCAAATAGATCACAGAACAATCAAATGAAGCTCCTTGAAGCTGTAGATTTTTTCTGACACCAGCATCCTTCTTATTTCCCAGGGGGCTCTGAGGAAGGAAAGAGAAGATGTGAAGAAAAAGAACATGCTTTGTAATTAAACTGATAAGTGCTTTTGCTTTAAGGAAAATGTTGGGCCAGGGATGTAGCTCAGTGGTTCTGGCACCTGCCTTGCAAGTGCAAGGTCCTAAGTTTGATTCCTGGGACCAAGGAAAAAAATGTTCCTTCTTAATATTTGATTTTGCAACTTCAATATCAACATAAGTGACAGGGAATCAGTCTATTTAGAGAAATGCATTGCTTTTAAGGCTGAGATGGAACACTAACCATCTCATAGAGGTGGCCTTTTTTTTACATATATCCTGTTTATGTGGATACAACACAGGCAGCCACCATTTTGCTATAGTCCTTTTGCAGCCATGAAATGGTGGTTTAAATCAAAACTTGCAGGTTAAGTACATTTCAGCTACCTGCCATTACGTTTGGCTTCTTCCCAACTTGCATGTTGATGTTGGATGTCTTGATACCTAAAATAATTTTAAGAGGATTTTCCTACTCAATTTGGTATTGCAATATTTAAAATACTCCAAAAGACACAAACATGTAATGGTCTTTCTTACAAAACACAATTCATCCTCAACTCTTAATTATAATTGCATTTGTAAGAAATACAGAGAAAAGAAACCACAGCAACAATGGAGGCTAATTTTAGCATGGAAAAGGATTAAATAAAAATCTTTGAAGCTACCCTGCAGTGAACCTCAGGTCTAAGTCCCAAGGCAATGATTTCACTTATTTTCCGTGACCCTCCTTCCCATAGTCATTGGGGCTATGCTGCAAATACGGTCCTAAACTAATGCTTTCTAATTTTCTTTAGTGGTTAATTTAAGCTGCACAATCTTGATAGTGTGCTGCACATGCACAGAAATCAATTCTAAAGGTTTTGGCATGCTGTTTTCTGCCGGTTGATGGTAATTCTACAGATGTTGATTTTTCCTTAATGATGACATCATCACAGAAGAAGTAGTTCACCAAGGGAGAAACATTGCTGTCCACAGGAAGTTGTCTTTCCCTGTAGGAGTCTGTGCACATCTTGGTCAGTATGCCTTTCAATTGCTGATCTGGTGCTGCAAAGCATTCAGAAGAGATTGTGCTTCAAATGAATTTCGATTTTCTATTAGGCATTTAGACTATCATGTAGATGTTTCCAGGTCTTTCTGATTCCCCACTTGTACTTCTCTCTGGTGTTATTATCTAGAAACATCTGTGAAGGACAGAATATTTTAAATGACAACTTCAGTTTTCAGGCAGTCCTTCCTCTTCCTCCTTCCCTCTGACTCTCCCATTCCTTCTTCCCCTCCCTTATGTGCTCTTTCCTCTGTTCCCTTCCCTCCTTCCCCCTTCCCTCTCTTCTTTTTCCTTTCTTCCTATACATTATACACTTTTACTGCTAGCCACACTGCAGAAAAGAAATTCAGTGACACTACACCTCTGTTTATTTCGCTCTCGATGCCTTTTTGACTCTTTTCAAAATACCAGGTACATTTTCACAGAGTTGTAATCATTTGATACATGATGTTCTGTGTTCTGGTTTTTCCAATTAATATTACTTCATGCTGATATTGCCACGCATTAAAACAAACCACCTGCTTGACGTGCTAAAGGCTGCATGGTATACCATGGAGTTGACAGGATATTCTTGGCTTAGCCCGTCTCCTTACTGTTGCCCAATTTTCCTTTTTTATAAACTGCTTTCCTTATAAGGCTCTGTTTTGTCCTTTGGATTTTTCCTCAGGATGTGGCCCCGCATATGAAATTACCATGTCGAAGGAGATGCACGGCCACAGAGCTATCATCCAGATCTCCGCACCCCTCAAGCAGCTCCTGCCTAAATCCTTTGTCCACAAGGATGCCCAGCCGTTCCAACAGAAGCACACTGCTCTTATGTGTTTGTTAACTGAAACACTGGTTTTTTTTATGGCTTTAAAGAATTTGTCACTGTGATTTTTTTTTTTTTTTTTACTTTCTCATCCAGAATTAAAATACTAATTAGTGAGCACCAGGGAGATGACCAGATCTTTTGAGAAAAAGCACATTAAATAGTCATTTGAAGAATGAAGGATTTCATTTGCTCCCTGTGGCTAGCCAGTGTGAGCCAGCCAATAGTCTATGCTCACCGCACACGAGATGGAGCTCAGGCAGAGCCTCCTGTGGACTTGTCTGGAACTGTCTGATAATCATTTTTCCTTTCTGATGAGAAACTTTTATTCTGTTAGGACTGATTTTTTGTGCACTCATTTATTCATTCTATCAACATTTGTTGTCTAAGCCCAACTTGCTGAGCGGCGTACCCTGTGCTATGCCAGGCACTTCCATAGTAGCTCTGGGTGAGAGGCTATGGGGGCCAACGGTGGCTAAGCTGCACCTTTGGGCTCAGCTGGCCAAGTGCTGGCAAGCGTAGCCTTCACCCCGAACAGTGCACCATTTATATCAAATTTTGAAATTGCAGACTCAATTATTTACACGCTGAGTTCCATACCTTTGCGAGGGCTCAAGCTGTCAGCATAATATATCTCATTACAACCAACACTGGGCATGGAAAAGATTACTTTTCAAGGTTGTGAGTGCAAAACATCAATTAGTTATAGGAGGGAACAGTTAGCTGGTGTGTGTTTGAGATTTTGCACCTTTGGGAGGGAGGGAAAGTGCATTTACTTAATGTTTTTAGTTGAATCAAATGAAAAAGGAGGCAACAAAACCACTCAATCTGGGCTAGTTGTTGCTTTAATCAGCCAACTAATTCCAGGCCTCTCAATTAAGTGCAGCACACAGTGAACACAGAGAATGGCGACAGCCAGGAAGGTGCCTTTTCACTGTGCCTCCAATATTCACTCGGAACATAACCCCACTTGAGCAGGAGGCTACAGAAATCAATAGCAGCTTTCTCAGGCTTCAGTCCTCCGGACTACAGCTGCCCCAGAAAAACTACTTTTTCTTGTGTCACTTTTGATTTTGTTCTTGAATAAGAGAAAGGCCAGATTCAACAAACATTGATAGAGTCCCCAGCAAGTGTGTGAGGCCCCGGAGCAGAGACTTGTGGGATTGGCCTGTATGAAACACTTGGCAAGGAGCCCTAAGCCGATACTCTTCTTTAGGATTATACTGACTGAGAGTGAATTTTTGAGACATCTTGGGGAATATAAATATGAATTGGGTATTGCATGATGACAAGGAGTTGTCATTAATTTTTTTAGCTGTGAATATGGTATTTTGGTCATCTAAGAAAATGTTTGTAATCTTTAAAAAGGTGCCTGAAGGTCGCAATGGTGAAATGTCAGGACTCCAGTATTTGTAGTGGTGTATACACAGCCAGAAGTTGGTGGGAGGCAAGTAGATGAAGCCAGTGTGGAAAACGCAGAACTGCTGTTCAAACTGGATGCCGAGTCAACAGGGCTTCATCATATTGTTTCCTGTACTTCTGCGTGTTTGGAAAAGGTTCTGATTAAAAAAGTGTTTTGAGGGCCAGGAACTTAGCTCAGTGGTTCCGGCGCCTTGTCTTGCAAGCGCAAGGACCCGGGTTCAATTCCCGGTTAACCATGTACAATACTGGGTGTGGAGACTCACGCCCAGCAGCAGTTATTACCACATTCCACAGTGCCTGGCATGGTGGCTCACGCCTGTAATCCCAACACTCGGGAGGCAGAGGCAGGAGGATTGCTGTGATGTGAGTTGGAGGCTGAGCTCAGGACCAGCCTGAACTACAAAAAGTGAGACCCTGTCT
>PVIR01000954.1:0-53914 GCA_004026965.1 Petromus typicus
TTATGCAATTTGAACTATCATCTAATTTTTCACTAATTCCAGTTAGTCTTATATTAGTCTCTCTTTTTTTGCATTTTCTAGTAACTATTGGATCCATTTTCCATATTCTCTTACGTTTAAGGTATCTCTGAGTATATGGTCACCTGCATCAGCCTTTTCTTCTGTTTCTGACACTCCTTGTATTGTTTGTTCTGCTGCCTATATATATATATATGAATGATCAAAACTGAACCAACAAGATATAAAAAATGAATAATAACAATGAAATTGAGGCAGTGATAAAAAAAAAAAACCCAAAAAACTATCAGTTAAGAAAAGCCCAAGACCTGACAGATTTCACTGAGGAATTCTACAAAAACTTCAGAGAAGATCTAATGCCAAGATTGTTCAAATTCTTTAATGAAATTGAAAGGGTCGGGGTACTTCCAGTGTCATTCCTGGATGCTGGCTTTACTCTGATTACCAAACCAAAAAAGGACACAACTTAAAAAGAGAATGCTAGGCCAATCTGTTTAATAGAGATGCAAAAATCCCCAACAAGATACTGTCAAAAGAACATAAAAGTCATCAAACAGATCATGACTAAACATGGCAAGAGTGCTTCAACATACATCGACAAAAACCACATGATCATCTCAACAGAAATGGAAAAACTGAAAAATTCAGTGTCCATTAATAATAAAAACATTGAAGAAAACACATATAGAAAGACCTCATCTCAACCTGTTAAAGCCATTTATGACAAACCTACTGCCAACATCATCTTAAATGGGGAAAAGCTAAAGTTTTCTCTCTACGATAAAAAACAAGACAAAGATGTCACTATCACCACGCTTGTTCGATATAGTTCTTGAAACATTAGCCACAGAAATTAGACAAGAAATAAAAGGAGTAAAGATAAGAAGTGAAATTGTAATTATTTCCAGATGATATAATCTTTACATAGAAAACCCAAAAAAATTCCACCAAAAGACCCAAAAAATTAATGATCAAATTTTGCAATGTAGCAAGACATAAAATCAATAGACAAAAATCAATAGTATACCATACATTAATAATAAGCCATGGAAAAAGAAATTAAGAAAACATCATTTACAACAGCATGAAGAAAAATTAAATACTAAAAAATTAACCTAGCCTCTAGAATGAAACTATGGTACTATTAAAAAAAAAAAAAAAAGGATATCAAGAGACCAGGAGAAAAGGGAAAGATATGCCTGTTCCTAGAAAGGCAGAATGAATATTGCCAAAATAGCTACCAACAGTATTCCCACAAAACTAGATAAAACAATTCTAAAATTCACATGAAACTTAGAAGAGCAAAAGCAGAGGCTCCTGATCTCAGACTTCAAATTATAAAGCTACAGTAATAGGAACAGCATGACATTGGCACAAAAACAGATGTGAATCAGTGAGAAGGAATAGTGCATGCAGAAGCAACCCAGGCATGGTCAACCATCTGACCTTTGGCAAAGGGGCCAAAACCACACGCTAGAAGGAAAAGAGGCTCTTTCGCAAATGGTGCTGGGAAAATTGGCTACCCACATGCTGGAGGATTGAATATCCTCCATATCTCCCACCATATACTAAACTAAAATCAAAATCTATTGAAGACCTAAATTTAAAAGAGAAACATAATCTGCTAGGTTAGAAAAGTTGAAATCTTAAAGACACAGGCATAAACAAGGACTTTCTGAACAAAACTCAATTACACGAGATTCACAGGCTTGTAATCCCACCATTTTGGGAGGCTGAACCAGGAAGACTGCAAATTCAAGTCCAGCCTAGACAATTTAGCAAGACCACTTCTCAAAATTAAAACAAATAAAAAGGGCCAGAGATGTAGCTCAGTAGAAAGATCTTGGGTTTAATTCTTAGTTCTGCAAAAATATAAATTAAAAAAAATTATGAAGTATGCAAGTCAAATTAAGAATTAGAATGAGATGCAGATATGACCCAGATCCTAGAATTACCAGAGAATTTTAAATAAATGTAATTAACATGTTAAGGGATCTAACTGACAGAAGAGATGACATTCAGGATATGAGTAATTTGAGTAGACAGATGGAAAATTTAAGGCCAAAAGAAAAGGCTGGAAATTTTAAGTGCTTTAGTAGAAATAAAGAATGCCTTTGATGAGGTCATCACTGGGACAGTTAAGGCCAAAGACCTAGTGAATTTGATAGGTCAATAGAAACCCCAAACTGAAACACAAAGCGAATGGAGGGATGGAACAGGCAAGAATTGTGGGTAATTTCAAAAGGTTAAACATACCATCAAGAAAGAAAAACCAGAGAAGCAGCATTTGAAAATAGAATAGCTGGGCCAGGGATTTAGCTCAGTGGTTCCAGCGCCTGTCTTGTAAGCACAAGGGCCTGGGTTCATCCCTGGAAACCACATATAATACTGGGCGTGGAGACTCACGCCCAGCAACAATCAGTACCACATACCACAGTGCCAGGCGTGGTGGCTCATACCTGTAATCCCAGCACTCGGGAGGCAGAGGCAGGAGGATTGCTGTGATAAGAGTTTGGGGTTGAGCTCAGGGCCAGCCTGAACTATAAAGCAAGACCCTGTCTCAAAATAAATTAATTAATTAATAAAATAAAATAACATAGCTGAGAACTTCCCAAAATGAAGACATCAAACTACTCATTCAAGAGGAACATACATGATCAAGAAAGCTTTCAGAAAAGACAAAAATGAAGATAAACAAAACCTTTTATTTTTCTTGCTCTTAACTAACTTCAAAGAGAACTACTTGTTTAAAATTATAACAGTGATAACATATCAGGTTATCATGGCACATGGAAAAGGGAAACGAGTCACAGCAGTGTTATAAAGTGATAGGAGGAGGAACTGAAAATACCCTTTTATACAGCACCCATCCTATACCCCAGACAGGCTTAGTTTAAGTAGATTATAAATGTACACTGTAATCTCTAGGGACCCTCTCATTTGTTGTTTGTGACCAGGCTTCACTGCTGCCCAAGCTGGCTCTGAACTCCTAGCATGAAGTAATGATCTACATTGGCCTCCTAAGTAGCTAGTACTACAGGTTTTCACCACCTCACATAGCTTAGATACATGTATACTTACATGTATATACATATATGCAGATGCATGCACATACTTCTATATATATACAAATATGTGCATGAATGCATATATACACATACACACATATGCATATTTTAGTGATATCGACATTGAGCCCAGGGCCTTGAGGCTAGGCAAGCACCCTTCTACTGAGGTACATTCTCAGCTTTTTTAAGACAGGGTCTCCCTAAACTCTCCAGGTTGGCCTTCAATTCATATCCTTCCTGCCTCAGCCTAATAGCTGCAATGACAGATGTGTACCACTATACCTGACCTGCCTTAAATATTTTTTAGAAGGAAGCACAACTAGCATAGTTAGATAAAATGAATCACAAAATGTTTAAAACCAGAGGAAGGTAGAAAAGGAGGGGGATAAAACAAAAGGAACAACAGAAAATAATTCCAAACATGGTTATTATTCATGAAATTGTATCAACTATTACTCTACATTTGCAAAGCCCCTCTAATGACAATGATCATGTCACTTCCTTCTAACTTACAATCTGAACTATCAGACTGTTGAAGTATTTTGAGGTGCTAACAAGTAGAATATCCAATCAAACTTTTGATTTTTTCCTCACCATCAGGAGAAAAATGTTTTATTTTGTTTTGTTTTTTTGTTTTGTTTTGTTTTTTTTGAGACAGGGTCTCACTTTGTAGTTCAGGCTGGCCCTGAGCTCAGCCTCAAACTCACATCACAGTAATCCTCCTGCCTCTACCTCCCAAGAGCTGGAATTACAGGTGTGAGCCACCACGCCTGGCACTGTGGTACATGGTACTGATTGTTGGTGGGCGTGAGTCACCATGCCTGGCATTGTTGTATGTGGTTACTGGGGATCAAACCTGGGACCTTTCCACTGGAACCACTGAACTAAATCCCCAGCCCATGATGAAGGATATTAATATCAAGTGACTTACGCAGCATGTTTTTGTGGGAACCAAGGGAAGGGGACATAACTAGAACTTTTGCATTATGTTCTAATTGACTGTAGTCAGCGATACAAGGTGAAATAATTAATAATTAGGCAAAATGAGACTTAGAGAAGCTGAGCTTGGGAGTGACCCATGCTACTCTGGGCAGCAAGACCCGGGCCCCTAGCCAGACACATCTTTTATTCCCCCAGATCCTAGCTGGCTACACCGTTCATTCCATACATTCCAAAAGACCTGGGAGGCCAACAATAGTCCTGGAAAGGTTTTGTAGATGAAGATCCCACAGGGTAGATGTCAGCAATAGTCCTTGAGAAGTTATGTAGATCCTTTGTAGTTCTCCCCTGAAGCATCACCGCATGTGGGACCACTGAGTCTCTGTTGCTACCAGAAGTGAAGATAAGAGTCAAGTCCAAAGTCCAACTGCAGGCAGGAAAGTCTGGTCAGTTCTGACCTTGCAATTCCCAAACAGGATTGTTCCTAACATGTTTCCTACTTAATTAAAAACTCAGTTTACTTTCTGTATAATGGTGGTCAAATTAGGGCTGATATGTATTGTCATTTTAAGTATTTATCAATTTATGAAATACAATAATACCTCCATTCAAGAACATTTCTGTTTGCAATTTGGTTTACAAACAAAAAGCATTCAACAAAATTGTGTGTCTTTGCAAACTCTGCCATCAGGTGACAAACACAATCACTGCCATCTTCCTCGCATGAACACAGTCATCTCAAAAACTATAAAGTACATTAAGTTTGTAAACTGAGGTTCCAGTGTACTTGTCAAATTGATCAGTTTTGATAATGTGCCTGGGATACAAATGAAACACATGATTAGAGACTGGCAAAGTTCCCTCTCACCTTATTGTGTGAATTCTCTGCTCTCAATAGTGCAGCCATCATCCTTGGCATCACCAGCACAGCAGATTTCTCTTCCTCCAGACACAGACCACAGCGCCTTAGTTGCTTTCTTGTCACTGGGAGACAATACCTGAGACCCATGGCTTGTCATTCTGGCTCACAGCTTGTAGAGGTTTCAGTCCATAGTTGGTGGGCTCCACGGCATGGCAACGGGAGAAACAGCTCAGAGCACAGCAGGCAGGAAGCAGAGAAAGATCAAGAGAAAGGAGGGAGACAGACCATTTCTGGGCCATTCTGGCAGTGACAGCCTCCCTAACCAGGTCTCACTTCCCATCATCATACCCAGCCACAAAGCCATAGTGAACTAGTCCACTGAGGAGTATCACATCCAATGACCAGTCACCTTCTAAAAGCCCTAGGAGCACATGAGGCCCACATATAAAGTGTTAACAGAAAGCTAATTGTGTTGGAGGGTCAGGTGGGAGTTTGGATCCAATGGGACCTTTCCCATTTATTAGCTGCACATCCAAGAAAAGTTATTTAATGCACTTCCATCACTTTGGTTGCTTCACATGTAAAATGGGGACCACTACACCCATGGCTATATGACGGCTACCAGGCCAATATACAAAAAGTGCCTTTCTTGTAAAAAGAATGAAATGGAATGAATGGAAGCTACAGTCTAGGACTTTACAGCTTACCAATCTAAAGGCCAAAACTGGTATGTGCTTATTTATGTGCTCATTATCCACTGTACCACAGTTCCCCAAGTTACAAGACACATCTTTCTTCTCTGAGATTTGCAGGTGAGGAAAGCCACATATCCATTCACATCATTTCAGGGCAGGTGGGCATGGGAACAACCAGCAGATTTCCTAGAATGTGTGAGACATATCAGCTCATCTTCATGAACTTTTAAACTGTAATTTTTCACCATTAGTTTTTAACAAACAATTGTTTGTTAGCATGTGGAATAAGTCACTTACACTTATTTTCCCTTTCAGTGTGAAGCACTTGGTCCATAGTCATCAAAAGCTCTAACAGTTGCATGCGGACCTATCAGGTAACTTTGCTCTGTTTGTTGTGAGAGCACACCGTACTCCCTCTGTCCAGAAATTTAAAACTCCAGGTAGGACACTTTGACTATTTCCACCTCTCCAGGTTGTAGTACTGGAGATTGAACTGAGGGGTGCTCTACTAAGCAACATCCCCAGCCTCTTTCATCTTTCATTTGAAAACAGGGTTGAGCTGAGTTGCCTAGGCCATCCTCAGACTTCATATCCTTCCTCATCTCCCCAGCAGCCTGCCCCACATCATCCTTCCTTACATCAAGAATAATCATGATTATCTGATTTTATTTTAATGAGTTTTTTACCACTGATTATCACATTTTTTATTTCTATGTAGATTGAGAATGTTTTTTACTTTTCTATGTAGATTGAGAATTAGAATTCAAAACTTCTTTAAAAATGATTTATAGTTTGAGATTATCTATGGTTCTTATATAGTAAAAAATATATATAATCTGTACAGGTATCCAAAACAAGAATACTTTTTAGAAAATTCAAGGAAAAAATAAGTAGATGATTAACTAAGTATTATGGCTGTGTCTAGAGGTCCCCCACAGCCTGACACAGTCAGAGACGGGCTATTTCAGATGCGACTGGATCTTGATGGCACTGGTGTAGACTCACGGTGAAAGCTGGGCTGGGGGGCACCAGGATCAAGGGTGTGAGTGCTGCCCACTCTGAGTGGCCTGGATATGCTATCAGGCTAGAAAGTGCTGTGACTGTTCCTTGCTACTTTGCTACTTTCTGCTCTCTATAAACTGTTTCTCCTCTGCGATACCATCCTACCCTGGAGCCAGCTGATTACAGACTGAAATTCTACATATTAAGCCAAATAAACCTTTTCTCCTTTAACTTTGAGTATCAAGTATTTTGTCTCAATAACAAGAAAAGTAACTAAGGGTCAAGGACTTTAGCACAAGTGGTACTGCACCTCTTGGAAACATAAGGGCCTGAGTTTGATCCCCTAGTACTGCAAAAAAAAAAAAAAAGAAAGAAAAGAAAGTAAGTAACTAAGACACCAAGGCTGCACGTCAAATCAGTGAGGGAATCTCGCAGGGGAATGGGAAAAAAATGAGCATTAAATGTCATACACTAGTACAAATTCTCAGTGTCAAGTGTGGTCATGATGTGTATATAAAATGTCCCAATAAAATCAATTTAAAAAAAGAAAGTTGTCTTTTGTACTTATGACTTTTATAAAGAATGAAAACACATAAGCAATAATAGCCATTTATTTGAAGTACTGTTTTTTATTAAAAAGTGCATTTTGATTCACTTCTGATCTAAGTAAGCTGTAAGGTATAAGTATACTCTCTGGAATAATAACTTTACAAAGATTTAAAACAAACAAAATTTTAAAAGCCTTTTTATTTCCTTCACCATTATTGTTTTACAATACAAATATCACTTTGTGAATACACAAAAAAACCCTACAGTAGATAATTCTGCTGCACGTAAAATACAGAATGGATATATATACTTCTTCATTCTTAAAAAACTATTTTGTTCTCCACATTGGCAAGTATAGAATAGAATACTTCCCCAAACACACATATGTTAGGAGTAAAACTTAGAGTTACATGCAGTTTCTGCACAAATATATTTTAAAGAAATAGATCTCTTTTGTTGTTGACCAACAAAATTGTCATGAGAGTATGGATAACTAATTTGTAGCTTTCAAGTTTTAGGTAAGTGATCATTTTCAAAACTCGCTATAAAAAAAGATATTCATGGCTGTTTTCATACAGTAGTTAAAAATCAAACTACCAAATAGATGATAAAATAATTTAAGTGGTACATGTCATTGCCACCTGCTCACAATATGTGAGCAAGCTCAGACTCGCTAATTAACATCCCTATTCTTTAATTCAAAGCAATTTTAAAACCATAAGCAGTCTTCTGATTTAATTTAGCTATAAATGCAAAATTTAGTAGTGTACACATACGTTTATATTTTTGTGGAATACTGTATTTTAAACAAAAACATTTAAGATTGCCTACAGACCATACAATCAAGACAAGAAAGGCACTAGAAACATAGACACATTTCTCTCCCAAGAAGCATTTTACATCTTAACTCTCATCTCTTTGACATGTAAAAATCTTTGAATTTGGTTTTCATAACATCATTTTGAAAAATAAAGTTAGGAAATACTTAGAAAATCACTTTGTAACAGAATCTTTTTTTTTTTTTTTTTTTGCACGTTTTGTCACACTGTCTGTCGATTTTACAAAATCCAAAGTTACCAAACCTCTCTGTGTCTGTCATTTTTATCTGAAAGTTGGTGCAACAGGTAGGGAGATTTCCAGAATCGGACCCCGTTCAGGTACTTAGAAACCTTCACAGAGACATTTGCTAGAAAATGGCTTACAGCCCAATCTTTGGGGCAAGAGATATGAAAAGTATGTTTTCCCAAGAAAATAATACGCTTTATTTCCAGATGTGACTGGAAAGACCAGAACTTATGATAGAAAAGCTTACATTTATACTGTTGCTTTGTATACAAAGGAACACGGTGGTTGCAGGTAATGTAAATCCCAAATTTATGAACAGAAAATGTGTACAGTGCATGATAAGTTAAATTTGCTTTATTGTTGTCCAACGCAGGTCCTTTGGAGAGAAAAAAAGATCACAGTGCTGACCAGGTAAATCAATAGGATAAGTCAAGGTAACTGTTGAAAGAGAATAGAATTAGGGAGGTGTTTATTTTATGGCATCTTCTCTCAGGGAGTTCTTAGCACTTCGGACAGTTCTTCATTTCCCCACTTGGTAGAGCTGTTATGTGTCGTTCACCAACCGGCTGTACTTAACTTGCTTACCGAGGTGGACTACTGGCCAGGGAAAGGGCCAGTGGTAAGATCGAGGTACGATTCCTTTGACATTCTTTTCAAAGTACTGAAATGGCCTGTACCACCACACCCTGGCCAGGAGGTTCATCTGGGAAGCTTCCTTTAGCACCTAAAATAACAAAGCAGCATAGAAATCTATCTTACTCTCTTTTGCTTTAATTTCAAACACTTTTCAAAATTAACATCCATCTTAAAATTCAGAAGGGCAAGATGAGTGTGGTAGTGTATACCTGCAATCACAGCACTCAAGAGGCTGAGGCAGGAGGATCACAATGAATTTGGGGCCAGCCTGGGCTTCACAGTGCCTTCAAGGCCAGCCTGAACTACAAAGCAATCCTGTCTCAAAAAAAAGCCCCCAGACCTGCCCCATGTCCCACATATCCCAGAGTCGCTCTCGGGTCACCAGCCACTCTCTGTACACATCTGCCCACTGGATCATCCCCAGCTGTAAACCAAATAATCTCAGTTCTAACAGGGAAAGAACTCATGGTTTGCTCATTTACTGTCGATCAATAAACACCCAGTTAACTTGTATTCACTCTTCTAGGCTTAACAGAGAAAAACTCTATTTAGCTGCTGATGGATCCAGAGTATTGAGAAGAGGAGGGTTGGATGATCAAGTAAGTAATGGATGGACACAGCTTAGGTAATATTTTTCATAGACAATGGTAATATGATATTTGTTTTAGAAAGAAACAATCTGTAATTACTCCTTGTCCCCAAGTGGGCCTGGGGATTGAACCAAGGGCACTGTCTCATTGTGCTACATCCAAGCCCTTTCTGTGTTTTAACTTGAGACCAAATTTCAGCTGCTCCAGCTGAGCTCTTAACTTCTGATCCTCCAAACCTCAGCCTCCCAACTATCTGGGATTAGTGACCACAGATGTACGTCACCATGCTCTGCTCCTATGTAGTCATATTAACAGACTTTTTCATTAGGATTCTGAACATCAGCATCACAAGACAGAAAAATCTTAGCTGACTCCCCACTAAGAAAGAAATTTGAGACATCTGTAGATTCTTTGCTCCTCATTACTGTCCTCTCTCCCCTCTGCAAGCCAGCAGCACCATCGAGGAGCACTGGAAGCTAAAGTGTGGCAGGGGAAACTCACTTGCTGATTGGCCATCGTGTGATACCACCAGAAGAGTCTCGTGGTGATGTAATACGCCACCACCACGTCCACAGTGTAGTGGTCATGCGCTAGGAGGATGCAGAAGATTCCGACGACGCTGAGAAGCCAGCAGATCCAGTGGTACCACCGAAGTCGTCGAGGGGAATCTGAAAAGGAAGAGAAACATGCAACAGTCCTAGGATTCAAAAACAGCAAGAGCGCCCAGCTGCTCTCCCACCACATACAGCATTTCAGAGTTCAATGTCCTCAGATCTTTCCTTCTGAACACAAATCTCAGGGCAGTAAATCTTCGGGGTCTTATTTATCTGTAATCATGGTTATAATAGCTTTGTGTTGTGATTTTACTACTAATAATAGTTCATATTTGGTTATTCAGTAAGTCCCTAACTTATGAACATTCAAGATACAAACTTTCAGATACTAATTGACCTCACATTACAAACATGTGCAGATGTGAACAAATTGTGGAAGTAGCTCACATGTCTTCCAGGTACTGACACAGTCATGCTGCTGGGTGTTCCCTGTCCAGTGCAACAGTGCCCAGTAGTGCAGGGCCCAGTCAGAGGCTGGATGTCCCAGAGCAAGAGGAAAAGCAGTGTTGATGCAGAGGGGATTGCTAGGACGCACAAAGCAATATACACTGTGTAACTGTGTCAAAAGTGTATAGACTCACTTTGACAGATTTATGAATGAATCCAACTTAGCAACACTCTCCCAAAACAGAAATCATTTGTAAATCAGGGACTGACTGTACTTGATTCATGTAATTACAAACACAGCTTAAAAGGTGAGTCTAATAAAAAAGGACAGGTATACACTGTCCATTGGCATTTAATTAAACTCACCTCTTGTTAATTTGGAGTTAATGCTCTCTACCAGTGATGGCGAACCTTTTAGAGACCGAGAACCCAAACTGCAGCCCAAAACCCACTTCTCTATGGCAAAGTGCCAACACTGCAATGGAACCTCAACACTGAGGTTATAGTTTAGAAAAAATAACTGTCACTTGATGCTTGGCTGCTGGGGCGACTTGGTTGTGCGCTGACACAGGGGGTTGTATGCGACCACAGTGCCTGGTGTGCCACAGGTTTGCCACCGCTGCTCTATACAAAAACCAACCCTTATGGTCTATGGGTCTTTATACATGGACTGCCCCATTATAATTGGTTTAACTATTGATTTACTTTGCAATTGCAACTATATAATAATCTAAGCCTTTGAGATTTTATTTCTCAAATACAAATATATAGAGGATCAAATGCT
Source organism: Petromus typicus (assembly GCA_004026965.1). NCBI lineage: Eukaryota > Metazoa > Chordata > Mammalia > Rodentia > Petromuridae > Petromus > Petromus typicus. Next base: position 11,210 of record PVIR01000954.1, read on the forward strand.
TGGAAATGCTAGATTCAAATGTTTCCCAGCACTGTTGGGTGTATATCTGTACCTCAGATGGAGAGTCATGAAAGAAAAACATCGAAAAGTCTTTTTGTGCATGGCTTTCCACCTTATTCCCATTGGAAGAGAATTCAAGAGCCTAGAATTTTAGGCAAAAACGTGGAATGGATCTGTCCGCCTCACACCACCTGGAAAAGGTTCAGGTTTTTCCTGGATTCCCAAGAGGTCCAAGAAACATGCACTTGTTCAGTCAGCATTCTCTGGGCATTATGCCAGGGACAGCCACTGCTCTGGGTATCTTGATCAATGAACAAAGCAGCAGAGCCTGCCTCTGTGGGAAAGGCCTCTGCTGAGAGGGAAGAGAGACGGCACTATAGTCATGATCATTACTTTGTATACTGTACCAGGGGCGGTAAGGGTTATGCAGGATAAGGGGTTCAGAAGTGACGGGTAATTTGAAATTTTAAATAGGGTGTGGTGAGGGTGGGAGTGTAACCTGATAATATCTGTACTTGATACTTTAACAATACACTAACAGCTATTAATATTTCTGTGCAACTCTCTTCCCAGAGTCAGAGCTAAGGAGTGACAGCAGAAGGACTCAAACTCAGAGATTTGTGATACTGTACAGTGCCTTCAAGTGCAAGCCCTGACATGATTAAGAGATTCCGGGTGTCACCAGCAGGGGCAGGAATCCTCCTATTCTGCCAGCACCTGCCCTTCAAGATTCTCATTTTCGACATTTGGTTAATACAGTGGCTAGATGATGGCTGTTGATCCTCAGCAAGCATTGCTAGAATTCACTGTATCTGACCATATACTAAGTTCAAGTGCAGTATCTATTCTACCTTTTCTCTGCCTGTGGCCCATCTTCCCTTCTCTGTTCCTGTGTCTTTAGTTTCTAAGAACTGGGCTTTTATCCACTCTGCCACCGCCCTCTCTCCTCCTATCACCTAACCATGTTATCTGTATTACTCTCTCTCAGTGGCCTTCACTTCTCTCTATCCCTGATGCTACCATAATAGGTGAAGCCGTCACGATCGCTCTCCTTGGCTACTGCAGCAGCCAGGCACCTACTGTTTTCCTGGTCTCTAGGCTTGTCCCTTTCCAGTCCAATATTTGATTTCTTCAAAGAGTATGCTCTCTAAAGAGCAAATAAGACATGGCTCTCTTGGAATTTACATAGGACCTTCTCCACCAGTGGGAAGCTCGGACCCCATGTGGCTCAGGCACCTCCACCACCTGGCCGCTACTCACTCACTCGGTTCTCATCAACACCCCCACTGGGAATTCCAACCTCTGAGCTTCCTGAAATTGCCAGCTGCTCCCAGGATATACTCTGACTGCCACGTGCGTCCCTCTTCTAGGAAAGCATGGCAGATTGGTTTTACTTACTGCTCTTCTTGAGAACTGCTTGTGTAATGCTTACTAGACCAGTTCTAACAGTAAAATATTAAGAATAAGTGAATTTCCTGTAAGAGAAATGACTAAGCAATTTGTGGCTCATTTATAGTACTGAAATATTAACAGCAGTTACAATGAATGAACAAAGTCTCATGTGTCAAAAATATTTTGGGGTAAAGAGAGGTAGGTATACATAGCATGATGCTATTTATGTAAAATTTAAAAACCACAAAACAGTAATACACAAATACAGAAACATATGGAAACAACAGAAGAAAATAGATGGGTGGGATGAAAACAGTTTAATCATATACCATTCTTTTTCTCCTTGTAAAAGGGTTAGCTAAAGCAAATATGGCAAAATCCTGATATATTTTAAATTTGAACATACATATCTCATATATATGACAATGTTTGATAATAAAATATTTAAAGTACATTTCTTAAAGGAAACTCCCCATATAGTATCTGTCACACCTGTGAGCTTGTGGAGGCCTTCTGAGGGGAGACGTGTCACCTGACCTGTCATGGCACTCTCACCTTACAGCAGTGTTGAGTGCTTGACAGAATGGCTGCTCAGTCAACACATAACCTCCTCTCATCTAATCAGGCCCAACACCAGGCTCTGTGTCCTCAGGGGCTTTCCTCCAGCCTCCCTTACAGCATGTGTCCTGGGCTCATGACACACTGCAAGCTCTGCTGGAAAGAGCCTCCACCCCAGCACTTCAGGAAGTAAGAAGCCCCTGTAGGAAGTAAGAAGTCCCTGCAGGAAGTAAGAAGCCATTTTCGGAAGCTCAGCAGTATCCTTCCGCCCAGCAGTATCCTTCCGCCATCTCCCTAGGCAGAGGAGCATCCCAGGCAGGAAGGGATGAGGCTGCTGCCCTATGAATTTTCCACTTGGCTCCAGCAGAATTTCCAGGAAATGTGGCTTTCCTGAGGCCCCAGAGACCCTGGCAAACGGTAAAGGAGGGAGCTGTAATGGAGGAATGTTTAGAACTTACACTCTTTGATAAATAAGTAGGTGAGTGTTAGCATGACCGTGTGCCCGCTGTACAGATAGTCCCCGCACATGTTGTGAGAGCCCGTGATAGATAAGCCACCTCCGGCAATGAGCTTCATTATTCTCCGAACTTGGGCTTCCCAGTCACCAAAAAGCTGCCAAGAAAGGAGAAAAAAAAAGATCATTAGCCCACATGAGAGTACGATATGATTACTATTTGTATCCAGAATTAGACTTCATTAAGACACAAAAACCCCTCCCAGCGAATTCGCCTCCTCAGTGTTTACTGTTCTGTAGGTGGCCCCTGGGCAGGGGATGGTCCAGAAGGTGAAGAATTTGGCTCAAGAAATGTTCTTATATGTCAGCATTCTTTTCTAGCGTATTTTAGCAGATGTTTACCCAATTTTTAAAAATTATACAACAGAGAAAAACTGATGGGACTGACTGATTTACCAAAGATTCGTTGTGGAAAAAGAAAATTTAAATCTCAAAAAAAAAAAAAAATGGAGACTTTTTTGGGGCACATTTGGCGTAATAAACACCTACCCTACCAACTTAGCTAAAGCACCTAGAGGCTGGGATAATGAAATGCACCAAACAAGGGGCTCGGTATAAGTAGAGAAATGACCAAGCAATGTGTGGTTCATTTATAGTACTGACATACTAACAGCAGTTACAATGAATGAACAAAGTCTCAGGTGTCGAAAAACATAATCTGGAGTAAAGAGAGGTAGAATATACATAGCATGATGTTACTTATGTAAAATTTAAAAAACAAAGCAATGATACACAAATATAGAAATATATGGAAACAACAGAGGAAAATGAGAGGTGGATGAGATGAAAAAGTTTTAATTACATACTGTGATTTTACATATGCTATCAATCTTCATAAAGATTTAATCTTCATAAATTAAAAAGAACTATGAAGTGTGGGAAGGGCAATATGTTAATCTACTTGCCTTTGATACAAGACTGTAAAATCGAAGTAAACCTTTAGAACATGCCAAGAAGGGGATGCCTTCACCAGGAGGGGAGCCATTGCTCGCGAAGACATGAGGAATAAGGCTAGAATAACAGATGGGATGCGAGTTACTTGCCTTCTGATCTTATATCTGCTCAGTAACTAAGACACGAGGTCATCTGTATTTTATGTATATCAGCATACTTAAATTCTGATTGGTCAATTTAATCACCATAATCCCTTTCCAACATCTGGTAATATTCCAGGATTGGGAAAAAAACAAAACAAAACACGTTTCATTCTATTTTTCCTTTAGAAAGTCATCCTAACGTCTCTACTTGAGGGTCCCGAGTTGCACAGACCATGCAGAAGGTGGGAGTTTCAGCTCAGAGACCTCCAGGTACCTGCACACCAGCAGAAAGCTGGCCACACGGCAAGGCTCCATGCCAGGCATGGCAGAAACTGACACCGGGAAGAGACACGAGAGTGTCTCAAGATTAGAAAACAGTTTTAGATAAATGATCATTAGAATTAAGACTTTTGTACGCTAATACTGGAAAAAAGAAAGCTTTGGGAAAAATGCTTTCAAATTCTAAGCTACATGGAATTCTTGTTACAACTATACACAAACTCAGTGATAAACCTAAGCCTACAAACACAAACACACATACACGATTTTAAAATCTTTACCAGAATAAAGAGTAAAGTAAAGAATACAGATTCAATGCAATCCTGATTGAAATCCTAATAACATATTTCACAGATCTAGAGAAAAAAAATCCAGACTTTTATCTGGAACCACAAAAGACCTAGAATAGCCAAAGTAATTCTAACCAACAGGGACATGGTGGGGGGTATTACAACTCCGAACCTGAAACTATACTATAAAGCCACCGTGATAAAAACAGCATGGTACTGGCAAAGTAACAGACCTGAGGATCAAAGGAGTAGACTAGAAGATCCAGAAACTACTCCAGATACACTGAGCCACCTCATCTTTGACAAAGGAGCCAACAATCCTCAGTGGAGGAAAGATAGCCTCTTTAACAAATGGTGCTGGAAAAACTGGGCTTTAACTTGCCAAAGACTAAAACTAGATCTAACTCTTTCACCATGTACCAAGCTAAAATCAAAGTAGATAAGAGACCTAAATATTAAAACAGACACTCTAAACCTGCTGCAAAATAGGTTAGGTAAAACTCTTGAAGACACTGGCTTAGGGAAAGACTTCATGAACAAAACCTCTATAGCACAGGACTTGGCAGAAGAAATCAACAAATGGGATCTCATTCTTTTAAAAAGCTTCTGCACAGCAAAGGAAACCATCAACAATGCAAAAAGGCAACCAACAATGTGGGAAAAAATCTTTACCAGCTGTTCCTCAGACAAAGGGCTACTATCTAGAATATATAAAGTACTCAAAAAAATCAGCCCACCCAAACTTAAAGACCCAATTCAAAAATGGGCATATGAAATGAAGATATTTTTCAGAGGAAGAAGTAAAAGAAGCTAAGAAGCATGTGAAGAAATGCTCAACATCATTAGTCATTCAAGAGATGCAGATGAAAACAACACTGAGATTTCATCTCACTCCACAAAGAATGACTGCCATTTCAGAATTAGCCCGCAAGAAATGTTGGTGAGGCTGCGAAGGAACCCTTCTCCACTGTTGGTGGGACTGTAGACTCGTACAACCCCTGTGGATATCAGTTTGGAGAATACTCAAAAAGCTAGGATTGGAGGTCCCATTTGACCTGGCCATCGCTCTGCTAGGTACATACACACAAGAATTAAAAGACTCGTATCACAGTGACATATGTCCACCCATGTTTACAGCAGCTCCGTTTGTGATTGCTACATCTTGGAAAACAACCCAAATGTCCATTAACTGGAGACTGGATAAAAAAGCTGTGGTTCTTCTACAGAATGGAGTATTACTCTGCCATAAAAAATGATGTTTGAATCATTTATACCTAAATGGACATACCTTGAGGATATCCTCATAAGTGAAATAAATAGGGCACAGATAGGTACATATCACATCTTTTCTCTGGTATGAGAAAATGAAGATGTAAATGAGTCCTAGAGTTGTATGGTATAGATTGTGAAATAAAAAATGCTCAAAGTAAAATAGGGTGAAGGGGGAAAAATAATGAGATTATAACAAAAAAGTAAGGAAACAAATTTTATGTATATAAGGGGGTGGCAGGGTCGGTAAGGCTATGGGAAAAAATGAGAATTAAGTTGTTTCTTATACTGGTACAAATCCCTATTGTGGAGTGCAATCATGATGTGTATATGTAATGTATCAATAAAGATTTCAATTTAAAAAAAATACATAACAGAAAATAGGGAGATGGATTTTTTTTGTTTTGTTTTTGTAAAATGGAGGACGGCAATGGCTCTGATGGATGGAGATCAGGGTTCGAACTTAGGGATGAAGAAGTGTATAGAAAACCACAAAAGCAAGAAGCACAGCAATTAATTAATCCTACAGGAAACAAAATAATACGCAGAAAAGGAAAAGGAATGATAGGAAATTACATGGCTCAGCTGTGAGTAGAATTTATGGAACTAATAATGTAGATTACAGATATTGAGCTCAACAGAGGATACAGAATGACAGAGGGAGACAATAATATGGCGGGAAAGCAGGGAGCAGGGCAAGAAGACAAAGGCAGAGGAGGACACTGAGTCCTGGCCTTTGCACTCAAGACTTGGAAGGGCACACACACAAAAGCCTGTGGGTGGAGTTAAAGACACTATTCTAAATATCACAAGATCAGTCGAAAGAATTAAAAGGAAGTAGGAAAGAGGGCTAGATGGTAGTCGGGGCCAGTTCATAATCTGTTTAGTAGAACAGTCTCATTTTAAACTGTTTATCTATATAAGCACAGTAAAACCTTTTCCAAAGCTGCAAATTAGAAATGTGACTTCACTGTGTCATAACGGCTAACTGTAGAAGAGGATGGCAATATCACACCTTAATTTCCCCTCTTTTTAGCAGGAACATCGCCATGGGTGAAGACTGTGTGTTACATTGGGGCCAGGGAAGATGAAGTAAACATGGTACTGAGGACAACATCAAAAAATCATTCTGCATTTCTCATGGTTGTCTCTAAAACCCCTAAGCTTTTTTTTTTTCTAGAAATCTCTCCATGTTTGCCAAAATTATGCAAGCAGAAGATCTTGTTAAATTTAACTGGAAACAAGAAAAGAGGGTGGCTTTTTATAACTACCGTATATAAAACATTTGAATTATGTATTTAAAAAAGCTAACAAAGTACAAGACAAAAATACAAGACTGGAGCGGAAACAGTATCTTTACCATGTACACAGCATACAGAGTGCAGTAAAACAAGCCTGACCCTGGAAACAAAATTTATGAAAGGGCGAGGGACATGACCAGATGGAGGTGTAAGCTCTGTCAAGCAAATAAAGGTTAACATTTACAGGAGCTTATGTTCTCCCATGTCAAGTTGACAAAGCTATAAAAAGAAGAAGGCACTGATGACCAGGCAGGTAGAGAGACTCCACAAAGCAGCAGCTGCCAGTGAAGCAGAAGGAAGAGCCAGCCTGGACCTGGGACTGTGGGTACTGGTTAGAATCACAGCTCTCCTGGCAGTCTGTGGCACAACCCTCAGCAGTGGAACCAGGTCAAGCATTAATTTTCTCATCTCCAACTGGGAAGGCTACACTAACAATCACTGAAAAATCTTTGAGAAAAATAAATCATCCATAGTTAATCAGCAACTTAGGTAGCTACAGCCCGTGATGCAGTTGTGTTGTTTCTGGGAGTCTCCCTCAAAGAAATGATCTTGAGTTTGAAGAAAAGCTTCCTGGACAAACATCCCACTGTAACATCATAAAAACAGCAAACTGGAACTAGCTAAGTGGGGACTGGTAAACAGTCCCTGGAAGTTCCAAACACGGGACAGGGACAGTGTTGGCAAGATAGATATTCTGGTAGAAACACAGTCTCCAGTCCTGAACTCTGCTGCTGACCTAGAATCAGAAGTCGCTCAAATGCACTCGGATCTTTTTGAATCCATGACCCATGATGAGACTGCTTAAAAATCACTAAAGAACATCACCCTGATTGTGTAGGAAATGTCTATTTTTGTCTATTAAGAGGGAAAAACAAAATGTTTGGTAAAATTCTAACTATGTTTTTTAAAAAAAACTATGCAAAAACAAAGTCTAGAATTAAACTATGCATGGCAAAGATCTAGCATTAAAATCAATTAGAAGGTTAGCAAGGCAGTGGGGAGGGTTTCTCTGGATATCTGTTCCAGAGCAGCTTTCATTCCTTCTTTTCCTTGGGCCAAAAAGAAATGGTTCCATTCATTCATTCATTCATTCATTTGAGACAGGGTCTCACTTTGTAGTTCAGGCTGACCCTGAGCTCAGCCTCCAGCTCACATCACAGCAATCCTCCTGCCTCTGCCTCCCAAGTGCTGGGATTACAGGCATGAGCCACCACGCCCGGCACTATGGTACGTGCTACTGACTGCTGCTGGGTGTGAGTCTCCACACCCAGTATTGTATATGGTTACCTGGGATCAAACCCCAGCCCTTTCGCTTGCAAGATAGGCGCCGGAACCACTGAGCTCAATCCCCGGCCCAACTTTTATTAATTTTTGTTTGTCTGGGCCCAACTTTTATTATATTTTTGTTTGTCTGTTTTTTATCATACCGGGGATTGAACTCAAGAATGCTAAGCTACATCCCAGCACTTTATAAACTGTTCTGGGACAAGGTCTCACCAAGGTGATCACACTGGCCTCAGACACGCCTCAGCCTTCTGAATACCTGAGATATCAGGCATGAACCACCATGCCTGACCGAGAGAGATTCTTCGGAAGCTCTGTCTGTCTGCGTGAATGTAGGTCTGGGGTTCTTGCTGCCTTTAAATCTAAGTAGAGAAGTGTGTGGAAAAATAAACACAAAACAAGAAAACTGTGGCTGCATCTTTCACAATTTGCCTTCTGGTTTTCTTCCCCCATCTGCCTGCTACCCCTTACTTGTGAGTCTGCATCAATACTTGCCATCTACATGGTGCAGTATTTCTGGGAAGAGTGAGTGGAAGGAAAGGATGGACTCTGCTTGTTATTGCATTGCACTTGGATTTGGACTCTCCCCTCTCTGGTTTCTGGATATCCATTTTTGACAGCAGTGCTAAATTGGGGACGCCTGAATAAAAACTTGTGGTGGATACTAGAGAGTCATGACAAGAAAGTCTTAGATTTATATGGTCCTCTAAAAAAGTCACAGAAAATCTAAAGTCACAGAAAATCTTTTTTCAGAAAATATAAGGGAACTTTCTTCATATGCTAATGAACAGCCAAGATATAAAGTAAACTTTTCAAGTCTTTTGAGTATCAAAGGACAGAAACTGACAGCAGAAAAGGGTTTCTGAATATGACACCGCTCAACCCCTGGGACATCAGCAAGCCCACAGTTACTAAAAAACAGGTCCCCCAGTGTATTTTTTCCCAAGGCCCCCAAAACACCATGTTCTAATGACAGTCTGTTGACCCTCCTACAGCCTCCAGGTGGCCCAGATACAGGCTTTCTACCTGCACATGTGGAGCAGGGACTTCACTGGGAGAAGGGAAGACCCTGCCACTGAAACCCATCACATCACGCTGTGCAAATGGCTGGCTTCAGCATAACCAATGAAGGGCTGAGTGTGAGAGAACAACTTGGCCTTTACTGCTACTTCCTATTAGAGCACTCTAGAAATCCAGCAAGGCAGCGCCTACCTCAAGTACTTGGTCCCCCAGTGGTGGAGCTAAGATTGCAGTCTGGGTCCTTACAATGCACTGGGCAGCAGTATTTGTTAATGGTAGAATACACAAAAGGCGGTTGTGCAGTAATACTACAATGGAACCAAAAAATTCCCATTACACACGGATATTATAGCCATTGCACTAGCCATCTGTCAGCCATGTGGTGACATCCACCTACTGTGCTGACATCTTATAACAGCACAGCTCATACAATTATGTACACTACAAAATACCTGATGATGATAACAGCTCTTATTGCTTTATGTGCTTACACTATATTTTGTTATTTTTAGAATGTATTTCTCTTAATCATTTCTCTCTTATTGCTGTGTCAAAATACCCAACATCCACAAAGTTTGTAGAGGTTTCAGTAGGTAACTGGCTAGCTCCAAGGCAGGCCAGCATCGCTGAGGAGAAACAGTACATGGCAGGCAGAGGGTAGCAAACACCGTTTATCTTATCCAGACTATTTATGGCAGGTGGCACTGACACTGTTAATCTTAGTGCCTTGATCCTAGCACTGCACCATGAATCACTCCCAGCATCACATATTTGAGATCCGGCCACTTCTGAAAAAGTCCTATCTGATAACGCAAGAGGCCTTGGGGAGACATCCAGACACATCCTATAACAGTACTCCTCCTTACAACAAAAGCTAACTGAAAGCAGCCTCAGGCAGGTGCTTCAGGAGGTATACCAGAAAGTGGTGCTGTGCTGTTAGAGGGAAGCACAGTGCATCTTGGTGTCCTTGAAGATCTTCCAGTGAAACAAGATGTGGAGATGGTGACACTGATGATCTTGACCCTGTGTAGCCAGTACTGATGCATTTGTGCCTTAGTTTTTAACAAAAGTGTTTAAAAAGTAAAAAAAAAAAAAAAAATTAAAATCCAGCTTGTAGAACAGGTGTAATGGGGGCGAGGTAAATGGGCATTGATCCAGAGTCTTTCTGCTGGGCTATATTCCTAACCCATAAGTAATAAAAAGATTTTTTTTTTTTTTTTTAGGTTTTTTGAGACAGGGTCTCACTTTGTGATTCAGGCTGGCCCCAAGCTCAGCCTCAAACTCACATCACATCAATTCTACTGCCTCTGCCTCCAGAGTGCTGGGATTGCAGGCGTGAGCCACCACACCCGGCACTGTGGTATGTGGTACTGGTTGCTGCGGGGCATGAGTCTCCACACCCAGTATCCTATGTGGTTACCGGGGAATTGAACCCGGGTCCTTGTGCTTCCAAGACAGGAGCCAGAACCACTGAGCTAACTCCCCAGCTCAATAAAAAAATGTTTTTGAGGCAGGGTCTTGCTCAGTTGTTCAATGGCCCAACCTGGGCTTCTGCTTGTGATTCTTTTACCTCAGCCTCCCGGAGTGCTGGGATTACAGATGTGCTTGGCATCACACCCAGTCAGAAAGAACACATTTCAGTACAGATGTACAACGTATCTTACCTATACAAGGGTTACTTTAAGCTGTTAGGGTGAGTTAAAAGTTTCAAAAGTTAAAAAGTAAAAAAGTTACTTTATAGTAATCTAAGGTTAATTTGTGATTTAAAGAAAAAAATTAGAGTCACTAAGTGCACAGTACTGAATAGTAATGTTCAAGATCTTCACATTCCTTCACTCTTCACTCATAACTCAACCAGTGCACTCTGCAGTCCTGCGCTCTAACTAGGCAAAGTGCCTTAAATAGGTGCACTATTTTTCCCTTTTAAACCATGTTTTTATAATAACCGATTATGTTTAGATATATAAATGCTTATCACTTGTTACAGCCACCTGCCAAATCTGGTACAGTCACATGTTGCATAAGGTAGCATCCAGGAGCTAGAATGAAAAGAATTATACCACACAGTTGTATGTGCACCCATGTTTACAGCAGCTCAGTTTGTGATAGCTGAGCCTTGGAAACAGCTCAAATGCCCATCAACTAGAGATTGGATAAGGAAGATGTAGGTATTTTTTAAAAATAAAATGGAGTATTACTCAGCCATAAAGAATGATAGATTTGAGGCATTTATATTCAAATAGATGAACCTTGAGGACATCTACATAAGTAAAATAAATAGGAGCCAAATGTGTAAATATCGTATCTTTTCTCTAGTATGAAAAACTGAAGGTGTAAATTAATGACAAAATCTATGGTAAGTAATGTGAAAGAGGAAGAAAACATACAAAAGGATAAGGAAAAGGAAGGGTAGGGGAAGTAATAAAGGGAAAGAACATATATGACAGAAAAAAAAAAAACTTGTGTATATGGGGTAGGGTTGTAAGAAGGGCAGGGGAAAGGGGAAAAATGATAATCAAGATGTGTCATGTACAGGTACAAATTCTCAATGTTGAATGTGATCATAATGTATATATAAAATGTACCAATAAAATTAATTTTAAAAATGTATTTGTTCATTCATGCATAGAATACATTTAACTTAGGAAATAAAAGTGCCTTTTAAAACCCCAGACCAAAGATCAAACCTGCTAAAGTAATCAAGTAGCAGGGACAGAAAGAAGACTGGTGGGATCCCACCAAAGCATATTGTGAGCAGCCTTCTTTTAGAAACTGCGCAAAATACGCTGCAGTGTCGTTTCACTTCCAGCCAGCAATTGACTGAGGTCTCAAACAGCTGAAGTATGCCATTTCTACAGCCTTCCCACCGCCTTCCTAACCAGTAACAGATATTAAAGAATTAATGTGCCTGACTTGAAGCCCCCATTGGGAAAGTGAAAATTTGAGAGGGTGATCAATGCTTTAAATTTCACAGCGGCAGGGAGCAGCTCAAAGCTTCCCTTATAATTTACCCTGCCTTACTTAACTGTCACCTATTTGGGCAGTAAAAAAAAAGGGCAAGACTTTCTCACTTTTAAATCATATCCAACAATATATATATATTGCCACTGGCAAAATATTGTTCTAGAAATTTAAGGCACCATTACCAAGTTAGGTCCAACTTTAGGGAGCTGATTCTTAAGTGAGAACTCAATGTTTAACAGCCAACAAATAAAACTGGAATGAATCTCCTCAAACGTGCAGCTGTGGAGATGGGACACCTCTGACTTCCCCTTCTACTTGGTAATCGTTTCACTCATGCAAAGATGTATTACATCCACAGCAGCTGGACAGCAGTAGAGATTTTACCATGCACTCTTCTTCAACTCTTACAAACAGCTATGAGGGATTTGGTTCCCTATACGTTTCTGTTTTCAAATGTATTCATGAATTCCCATATTAAACAGTCTTTGGGTTTTTTTTTTTTTTTTTTACAGGTGTATGGTTTCTAAGCAATTTTCAGCAGTGAGATACCAGCTTCTCAGGGCCCTATCTCAAAATTTAAAAAATTAAAAATGGGTTGGAGAGGCTAGTGACACAAGTCTGTAATCCCAGCACTTTAAGAGGCTGAAGAAGGAAGATTACAGTTTTGACCTAGTTTGGGCAATAAAGTGACTTAGCGAGATTCTATCTCAAAATAAAAGAATAAAAAGTATTGGGGATATAGCTCAATGCAAAGCCCCTGGCTTATACTCTAAAAAACAAAACAAAAACAAAAAAATTCTAAAGTCTACTTCCTGAACTGGAGATGTGGCTCAGTGGCACTGCACTTGCTTAGCAAGAGCAAGGTCCTGAGTTCAATCACCAGTACAGATAAATGAATGAATGAATGAATGAAGTTTACTTCTGAGCAGAAAAAAAAAAAGAAAGAAAGAAATACCAGCTTCTCTTTTACCAAAAATTTCAAATTATTTCATGGATTCTAATAATAAAATTAACAAGAAGCTTCATCCAATCTTTAGGTCAGCTATGGATTCCTATTACCCATATTCTCATTTATCACACATCTGCAATCCCACTCTGGTGTCCAGAGGCCCTGGATCAAACTTAAGACCATAGCCAAAACAAAACAAAAAACCCAAACAAATACAAAATCCAGTACTTGAGTTAAGCAAGATTTCTCTTTTAATAATTATATTTATTTACCTCTTGAGGAGTTCCTTAAGCCTATCTGGCCATGATGGGAGACCTGCCAAAAAATAATTCATCCCAGCTTTTATTTAGAAACTTTCTGCATCTAAAAAATGGTGCAATACTAATAGCAATCATTTTGGCAAATGAATCGTTATCTCACTTCAGTGGGTGAGATAACTGGCTCATTAATTATCAGCATTTTGCAACATTTGCTTTTTCTTTTCCTTCTTACTTTTCCCCCAGGGTGTTATGAGAGTAAGTTGAGTACATTATATCATGACATTCAAAAGCAAAGGCATTTTCTTCCAAAAACTACTTGTAAGATTTAACAATATTGTATGGCCAAACTTACCAGCCAGTCCGCAGTCAGACTCAACAGTACCAACAGAGTCTGTAGAAGGGCTTTATCCCCAGTCTGCATTCCAACTGGTCAGAGATCCAACCTGAGGTACTGGTCATGGCCTGATTTCTTCTTAGGGTACTACAGGTTCTCTCTTGTCTCCCACTTCCATGATATTTACATTTTTGAGGGGCTCAGTCTAGTTTCTTTAGAGAATATTCCTCTAGCTTGGTTTTGTACATTTAAATTCAGGTTAAAATTCAGTTCAGCACTGGCAGAAATATTGCAGGGAGGATGTATCTCTCCCTGGTGACATCAAGAAGTACTTAATGACATCAAGCCACTTTCTGGTCTATTAACTTGGTTATGGGAATAGCAAGTATATCTTCCCACTAAATACATCCCTTTGCCCCTTTATAATAGGCAGTCCGAGATTTTAAATGTTAGCATGTCCAGCCTTTTACACACTGGCTTTACCATTGTCTACTGATAATTATCAATTAAGATTTTTGAATTATTACTATGGAGGTTGTAAAATGGTGATTTTCCATTTCTACTACGTTTATAAGTTGATTTTTTCCTACAAGAGCACGATTCACTATTTTTAAAAGTATTTATGAATTTGTTACCATCCAATATTGTCATCATTCACTGTTATGCTTCAGTGGTGTGAACCATGGTCCGTACAGGGCTGGGAACATAGCTCCTGACAGATGCCCAGCACCGAAAGGAAACAAACACGCAGACGGCAGCCGGTGGGAACGCTCACACAGAACCACACAGCATCTGAGTGGAAACCAGAGCCCGTCGTACCCAGGCAGCTGCAGAACACACCCACTTGCAACTGGTACCTCGGATAGGGATTCGTGTGCGGGCAGACATCAGTACCTCTGAGGAGGCTGCACAGAATTCCTCAGCAAAGGCTGACTTTGGTGACCTCGTCACACTACTTCTTTTTAGATATTCCCAGGGTCTCCCAAACACGGTGCTCCCTGCCCTGATACAGGCCTCCCTCATTTTTAATTCAGAAGCCAGGAAAAAGCAAAGCCTCCCTCCCTCATGTGAAATACTAAGAACAGAGACTCGCCAAACTTTTGTCACTCAGTACCTACCACACATCAAGCAGGTCACTTATCTCTGAACTAAGTACAATTTCTTCCTGCTCAACATGGTAAGGACCAAAAATAAAACATTCAGAATCTTACTTGGCCATTCACTGATTCCTGAGTACATGTATTATTCTTATCTTATGATAAGACAAGTGCTTTCTTCTAGTGCTGCCAAATTATGTGTCCCGCTTTTTACACCCACAAAATTTCTTGTATACTTTTATTCTTTCATAGTACATAAGTAAATGAACAGTTGATCTGAAATTGTATCAGACACTGAACCTAGGGCCTTTTGCACCCACAAAAAGGAGGATACATAATTTGGCACACTAGAAGTCCACCTCCATTCCTTCTTCCCTCTTTTCTAAACACCCAACTATGTGTATCACTGGAAACAAGCATTTCCCAAAGGGTGTCTCATGTACTGCCTGCTAAAACTTCTCCCAGCTTTCTCTGGTCTCTTTACGAAGTCCAGACTTCTTAAGGAAGGTAAAATCTGCCCACAACCCTACCCACAACCTACTGTCTGGCTTCCTCTTTGGCTAGTTGACCCACAGGATCATACTCACCTAACTTTATTTCCCATTCCCCTCCCACCCTCTTTTTTTCCTCCACCTGACAAACTCTTCCTCTCTCGTTTCCTACTTGGCAGACTTTTCCTCTTCCTCCTGAGGCTTGGCTCAAATGGTGCCTCCCCTGTGCAGCTGGCACTCCCAGCAGTGCTGCTGCCTCTTCCTGTGCTTCTATGGCAACCGGGCTCCTCCTGTCCATCCAGGGAGGATGCAGGGAGCCAGGAAGTAACCTGCTGGCTTGCATGAGGCCATGATGTCCACAGGCGAGTGCAGGAAGCACTTGTCTTACACACTTATATATGCTCAAAATCTACTATTGTGCTCAAGACAGGTTCTCTATCTGCTATTGGCCAAATGAAATCACACTAAAAATCTGCCTGTTGTAGTCTGGAAAAGTTGTGTCTTTCATTCAATCAGAACACCATTGTTCAATAAGAAAACTATCATTCAAAAATGTATGTATCAGGGCCGAGCATTTAGCGCAGTGACATGTTGGCCTCAGAAGTACACAGTCCTGAGTTCAATCTCTGGTTCAATCTCTGGCATCCTTCCCCCCAAAAGCATATATCAAGTGTCAATTGTAAGATAAGAATAATAAATTTAAAGAAAGTACAATTGGAATTACATAAGAAAAAGCTACATAAAGGACTATAGCAATGTTAGAAATACTAATAATATATAGGGCTACGAGTGACTTTTAAAACTTTCTTCTTTCTTGTGTATTTGTATTCTTTCGGATTACATAATTAAATGTACAGTTGATTTGAAATTGTATCAGACACTGAACCTAGGACCTTTGGTATGGTAGACAAGTACTCTCCTACCATGGAGCTCATCCTGAGCCCTTCTTTGATTGTATTTTGAGACAAAGTTTCAAAAAGTTGCCCAGGCTGGCTTTCAATTTGTGATCCTTTTGGTTCAGCATCCTGAGTACCTAGGACATAGGTATGTAACATTGTGTCCGATTAAAAAATAATTTTTTTAATGGGAGAGAAATGATTTAGTATACTGACAGTGTTTTTATTCTTTAAAAAAGAAATAACAGCAACGAGAGAGGAAAAAGGAGAGTAAAGAAAAGATTTGGGATGGGAAAGTTTACTGGCAATTATGTGCAGAAAATGAGAAAAGTACAAACAGACAAAAAAGAAAATTATACTGGCAATAAGTAATTGGAGGCAGGCAGAAGATTAGGTGAAAATAAGTAATGGTAATTTAAATTCCACACAATTCCAAAGGATGGCGGGAAGCTATTTTAGTATTGGAATCAGCCATATTCTGAAGTCATGATGTAGCAGAAGCTAATTAGGTTATCAAAATTTGTCAGCAAGGAGAGCACTTGGAATACTCCAACAGTCCCTGAGAAAGCAAAACAGCACTAACCCTGAGCAGTCTTTCACCTTGTCAGACTAAACACATGCCGGAAAAGGGAACTGCAAAGGGTGGTGATCACTACATGAGCCCAGCGACAGGCTGAGAGAAGAGCTTTGAGCTTTCGCATCTGTGTACGGAGACAAGCTGACAGTGGCACAGAAGATTACCAAGGTCTTTCTGCTGCTGCTCTTGAATTTTTCTGCTCCACTGAGCAATGAGCCTCAGATGCTCCCAAACACAACCCTGCTCAAAAATGGGATAGGCGTTAAAAAAATGCCTTCCAACTTCTAGGGATCAACTCACTGAAAACTTTGTCTCCCATAAATATATCAGGCAGTTTAATGCCTCTTACTACAGTGTAATCTCTTTGCAAAGGCTTTCAAACCTAAGATCACCACAGATATCACAAAACAACCAATATGTACCCAGTTGAGGCTCAGTCATTGTTAGATTAATTCATCAATAATCACAGCAAGACTTGACAACAGCAAGTTATTTCTTCGCTTTGATTAGCATTAGGCTGTGTGTCTGAGGAGTAGAATATACATATTTTTTTTAAGGTTTGCTAAAAAAAAAATACAAACAGCTACAAGAAGCTTAGAACATCAAAGAATTCTCAAATGTCTGTCTGCCTTTTGAGAACGAAACTAAATCAAATAGTTTAGGCAAGACTGGATTGTTTCAGAGATAGAATGCAGGTTTCTTGTAGAAAACTTGTACTGATGTAAGCACAGGCCAATCCAGTATTAACCAGTTGGCAGCGTCCGGCATAAGCTGGGCACACATGTGCCTTAGAATACAAAACAGGTGCTGCCCAGCAATTCAGAACATAGGAAGTGAACATACCTACATCTGTACTCACATTTCTCAGCGGCTTCTCACTGTCTCTGCAACATCTGATGGGAGGCCTGCTTTTCTCCCAACTTCCTCATCTCACACAATCATTATTTCTCAAGCTGTTACATTCTATAAAGTACACTGCCATCAAATAAACAAACAATGACACCAATGTTCATCGTTGCTACTGTATATCTGAAGTATTTTTCTTGTAAGTGCTGAAGTTTCAACTTCCTTTCAAAAGGCAAAGGAAGGAAAGGAAGTATTGGTGGGAAAGGAAGTATTAAGTTTACTATCTTGGTGAAAGATGTTATAATGAAACCAAGTTTATGTCATGATTGATCTAGACAGTCATATACTTAAAGCTCAGCCTCAAAGTTTAGTGAGAAATAAGTACAAGAGCATACTGACTCACACCAGTGATATCTCAAATCACAAAATTCTAACTGAAAGCACTGTATTTTCCATAGCTTGTCTCTGGGCCTTTTAATTCATACTCACAGCTTTAACCACCATCTAGAAGATAGGAACTCATGAATATTCATAATCTAGTCCTGATTTCCATTTCAACTTCATTGCTAATGTCACCACTTAGCTACCCCACAAGTATCTTACACTCCTCATGTTCAGCCCAAAATCATTAATTCCATATCCCTCCTCTTTCTAGTGGTAAAGCCCTGTTATTGAAATCTTTCCCTTTTTATTTATTCTCTACATCAACTCTACTACCAAACGCTATTCACTTGACCTCCTAAATATTGTTCAAATTTGTCTCCTGTCTATCCTTAGGACCCATCACATAACTTGAGGCCTAAGAGCATTTAAAAAATTTATTACATAAGGTTCAAGTCTGAACCAGGTGAATTTCAAATGCTTCACACAAAGACAGAGCTTTATCTACCTTGCTTGTATCTTGTACTCTAGCAGCTAAAATACAGTAGATACTTAACACAAGTTGTTAAATCAATTCTCTCCAGATGAAAGAGTGTAGGGAGAAAAAAAACAATGTAACTTGATCCCTAGCACCCAAAAGAAAAAGCTTAGGGGCTGAAGCATGACAGCAATACCAAGTCCTTATTTCTATACAGTACCTTACAAGTGACAGAGCCCTGTTTCAACAACAAAGGCCCTGAGGCTTCAGGTTAAGTGATCTGCAAGATGTATCTGTCACTCAGCTAATGTATTACAGCCACACAGTAATGTATACATCCATTTTAACCCTAACTTCAGCATTCTTTCCACTATTTAGTCATTTATATTTTTCAAGGCTAAGAAACTCCTTCTCTGTAATGGTTCAGAGAGAGGTTAATGAAGACCTAGCAGTGACAGTGTTCAGATATCTTCTTTTTCTACCATTGAATCAATGTAGTTCTACCATTGAATCTAATATGGTTCTTTTCAGTTCTGGTTCTGGAAATAAACCTTATGTCTACAGGGGGTGTGGAACTGTAGGGAGGGCAGAGGAAAGGGGAATAAAGGAGAATCAAGATACATCATGTACAGGTTCAAATTCTCAATGTTGAATGTGACCATAACATACACCTAAAATGTATCAGTAAATTCAATAAAGGGGAAAAATATGAAGCCAACAATTTTTTTAAAATGGCTAATGTGAAAATTCAAAAATAAATAAGTAAATAAATAAAATTCTGGATCCCTTAGTTGAGGTTTGACTCCAAAGTGGGTATCTGGACCCTGAGGTCTCTTTGTCGTTCTTCTCTTACTTCTGACACTGCAAGTTTTGAATTTTTAAAGCTTCAGTTTCATCTTTGAGTCTTCAAAGTATTTTCAACTCTTCTACCTAGCTTTATAAGTCTTTCTACCCGACCTATGAAGTGTTCTTCCCAAAAAAGGTTACAAATGAATGTGATAATGGCTCCACAGCTAACTATCTACATGGAGGAGAGAAGAACAAGTTAACTATCAGCACAAAGAAGCAGACAGGTAAGTCCAATCTAGAACATGGCTGTTCTGGACTGTTCTGGACTATTCTACAGAACCATTCATCTGAACTCTGTAAGTCACTGGCAGGTGAAAAAGCTAAAGAACTGCTTTATAGACTTCAGACACAGAGCAAGCCCACATAAAGATTCTGGATCTGAATTTATATGAACCAACTGCTTCTTTTAAAAAGGGATTTTAAGGAGCTATAACATAGTGGCACTGCACCTGTCTAGAAAGACAAAAGATCCTGAAGTGTAATCCCTGGTACTGCATAAGAAAAAAAAAAACGCCTTTAAAATAACTGGAAAATCTTATGAATTGATTAGTGAAACTGAAGAATTACTTTAATTTTGTTGAATATCAATAACAGTATGGTTCTGCAAAAGTATGTCCACAGTTCTTATATATAATAAAATGTGCAGTGATTAAAATCTGGGACCAAAAAAAGAGAAAGAAGATAATAAACACACGAACTTCATAATTAAAGAATCTAAGAATTGGGTGAATGAAATTTCCTTATACTAGTCTTTCAAAAATTTGAATTTCAAAAATTCAAAAATTTTCATAGTAAAAAATATATTCTGAATTCTTTTTTATGTCTATAACAGAAGTGACTATACTTAACAGGTTTTAATTACTAATTTTTGCAAAGGTATGATAATATTTACCTCCTGTTCCATTTTAGATTTTGGTTTCCTGAGGTCTGTAACAGAGTAGTGGCTTTAGGTGGCATTTCTGGCCACTGTGATAAATGAGTAAAGAGCTTTGAGTTTAGTTTTTGTGCACAGTTCCTGCTATCTGCCTTTACCAAGAAAACTTGCAAGCTATTCTTAGCCACAGGATTGTGGTTAGTGAAGCCAAGTCTCAAGATGACTAAAAAATAACCCTGGCCCAAGACTAGACTCAACAGCAATGGCGTGGAACCTCAACAGTCCTGAGCAAGATACAGGATAAAAGGAGAGAAAGGAAAAGTTACATGGTAGGGCCCCTCCGTGTTTGACTCATCTTTAATGTATGTTTATTGATAACCCACATCTACCTACCGGTCTGCAGTAAAATGTCCAATGCCCAGGCTCTTTTGGAAGATAAAATACACTTAGGTTAATAACCTAAACTGTCATTTACTACTGATAGCATGATATTAAGCCAATTTCCAGGAAGGGTCTACAGCTCTGGATTCTCACTGATACCAAGGAGTTTCCTATAACCCAGGAGCGGGTAGTGAGTGCTGGGGAGATGTCAGAGAGGAGTAAAAAGATAGGAAGCTGGCTTCTTGGGAAGAACTGAGAAAACAGCAAGGAGAGTGTAGGGAGGCGAGATTGCTGACAGAGCAGTGGACAACTGGGAACACGCACTCTCTGTGAAGCTAAGCCAGATTTCAGGAAGTGGTATGCAGCAAAGTATGGAAAAAACAACAAACAAAAAACTAGCTACCTCTGTAGAACACATGTAAGTCTGGGAAGGGAAGAGACAACAGTACAAATCTAATAGGATCCAAATTTCCTACAGTAAGGATTACTCTTAAAAACCCAGAGCGAATTTTCAGCCTCCTTCCCAAAGCTTTTTCCCAGACAATGTCTTTTTAAGAAGGAACAGAGGGACAAAGAGGTGGGAGTGTCTTTTAAGACAGAGAAATGCAGAGAAATAATGTCAAACACATCAAAGAAGCTCTTATTTTCTTCTACCAAAATAAAAAAAGGGAAATCAGCCCTTTCTATTTCCTACTGTCTTAAAGAGTGTTATTACATATAAACATTTTAAAAATTAAATCTTCTGCTATTTCATGAAATTCCAGGGATCTTGATAGCTAACAGCTCTTCCAAGATGAAGGTGAGGTGGCAGGGAGAGTTACCATATCTAAAGCAATGGCAGAGACAATAAGACAGGAACAAAGTTTATTTTAAAAAAACAACTATGCTACTAAAGACTGTGGTAGATCTATGGCCACATGTACTTCCAGAAAACAGTGGCCTTACCTCAACTGGCAGAGAACCACCAGGAGACATGATTATTTTCACTTGCTTGCTCTGCTGTGAGGAATAACAGAAAGAAGGAAAAAGGCAAGAATATCATTTGAAATGAAGCTTTCTACATACAAGAGGGAGAAAGTATATGAAAGCTTCTAGTTCTGTTTCAAGCGGGTGGATGATGTTTTAAAAATCCAGGAGAAAAATCAAAGAGCCACCCCTACCTGCAAAGCCCAAGCACTTGCAGCACACTCAGGAGGCCACACAACTTCCTTCCCCATGGGGACGTGCCCGAGGGCGGGACTCTAGAAAAGTGTGGCTACTGACTTCTGTGCTTAGTAACTTCCCAGGACAAGGGCAGAGGGACCAGCCTGTATTCTGAAGAGAGTTGCATCTTCAACCTTAGTCAAAGGACCCCAGAGCAGACAAGAAACAAACAAAAAGGGAGATTACAGTGAGGAATAGTTTACCTTCGGAGAACAGTTGAAATGCATACCAGGTACTGGGAGTGTAGTTACATACATTGTAATACACCGGTACAGGTACAGCGTGCCAACTATGCAGAAAAATCTTCTGCTAATAATAGACCTAGAAAAAGGGAAAAACAGGGCAGATTCTCAGTCAGGAAATAGTGCAGGTTCATTTAAAGTTTTCAGTGACCCAATAAAAACACCCAAAAAATGATTCAGGCGCTTGAAACCAGAATGTTACAATTAATAGTAGATCAAGATGATGATTTGGAGGATAATGCTTTTCTAAAAAATAGTAACTGTCTGAAAGAGCTGCAACTGCTTTGTACTACTATTAACTAAGCTTCAAAGGGGCCCTATAGCTGAGCTGCCATTCAACTGATGGACAAACAGGGCCCTGCTGAGCACTCAGAGCCTACTCAGTTTCTATGGTTACACCCTTGATACTTTCTCTGTCAAAAAAGGGAAGATGCCACAGAATGACATTAGAATGAGAACTTAAAACTTTTACGCTGTTTAATAGTCAAACACATTAAACAATTATACTTGTACATATCAATAACTGATCTTCTGAAACGACCTGATGGGAAGAAAAGAACCTATGTGAAGGAAGACTCCAACTGCCTCACCACGCTCCCATTTCTATGTGGCCTCAGAATACACCATTTACAGTACAGTACTTCCCTGGCCTTGGCTTCCTAATCAATAAAAGAGACAGTACAACTAGAAATAAGGGAACCCTATCCCTACCTGATCACAGCTTCAAATAGTAGTCATCTGACAGCTTCTAGGTTAACACTGCACAGATATAAGTAGGAGTTAGAAATAGTTTCTATTAGTGGTTCTAATCAAGTTTTCTTGTCCTGAGGGAACTTCAGTTAAATTAACAAGGAAAATTTAGAAAAGCAGATAGTGTCTCAGAATAATACACACTGACTCATTCTATAACTGAATTTTTATGCAGGATGGACATACCTATTGATGTGTGGTAAACAGAGGAGAACGTCTCATTTATGCAGTATTTTTTAAGAAAAATGAAGCAATATGTTACTCGTGTGGTCAAAAGTTAGCAAAAAGGACAACTTATGCAACTGTAGTAGCATTTCTTTCATACCAGCAGTCTGCAGATCTCAATATAATGTGGGTATTTTCCCTCCCATACTTTAGTATTGTGGTTGGCAATATTTGCTACAGAAAGCACTTGTGCTTATTTTCTTTTTGTGAAACTATGTATCACCTGCACAGAATTTATTTAACATGAAACTGTCTTACAGAAGGATGTGCCTCTAATTTCAAGTGTAATATAACTGAAAATTCAGTAAGGGACAACACGAACGCTAGTGTGTCTTTCTTAAGAATACTAAAAAGGAAATACCAAAGTGAATTGTAAAATGAGATATAATGATCATTTTTCTTTTAAAATATTACTGCTTTTAGTAACATTATTATTTTAAAATCTCTTTGCTGGATTAAGTTGCACGTAACACACATGTGCATGTGCATGTACACACACACACACACACACACACACACACACACACACACACACACAGCCGCAGTAACTATTTTCATAGCTCAAACTTGAGCTACATGTTAGTACCAAAGAAATGATTCCTTATCTGAAAATAAGGTGTATGAAAAAGTAAAGTATTATGAGAAAAGGCAATTTAAAAATTTTTAAGTACAAATATTGCAAGTTAAGACACATCTACTATTCACCTTGATGTGAAAAAAATCAAATGAAGTTATCTGTGTGAATTTGTCAACAGTAACAATAAGGCAGTAAATTAGAGCTTTCTGATCTTTGGTATTTCAATGATCTTTTGGAAATCAAGCTTAGCTTTCATCAACGCATGATGTTAGACAAGTATCTCCTACCACAACTTTTTGAAAAGCAGAATATAAAAATATTTCAAAGAATTTCATGTTCTCGAGGCATTCATTTTCCTAAAGAATTTCACACATTTAGATTCCTATTTATTTGAAAGTGTAAAAGTTTAAGATGTATTTTAAACGAGCCAGGTAGGCTGACATAATCCTGTAACTCCAGCACTGAGAAGACAGAGAAGATTTCTGTGTGTTCTAGGCCAGTAGGGCTACATAGGGAGCTCAAGGTCAGCCTGGACTACATACCAAGACACTGCTTCCAAAGACAAAATGAAACAAAACAAAAAATGAAAAAGAAAAAGTTTAGAAGGATGCTAGAAAGATCTTACTACCATAAGGATTAAGCAAAATGTCCACAAGATGCATGTTCTAATTCTCAAAATCCCCTCAGCACCTCTCTTGGATGGGTTATACATCTCCTCTCTTGCCTGAAGAGTCTGCTTCCTGTCAGCTTGTGCTCTGCCATGATTAGCATCTCAAAGTCTTGTTTTGGCAACACTATGTTTTCCTCAAGTATTTGAGCATAAGGTTCATGACTATTTTCTTCTGAAAAAAGGCAAATGTACCTGTTAAATATGAGTATAAGGCGATATAAAAGGGTTTTAATAAAATAGTTTATAGCCATTTACTTGCTAAAAATCATGTTATGTCCAGTACAGGTGACTTTGTCCCCTGCCCCCTCATGGTTCTAGATATTGATCTCAGGGCCCCTCAAATGCTGGGCATACACTCTACCACTGAGCTACATCCTCAGCTCCTTGCTAGACTTTTTAATATCCTTGATGTAAAAAGATAAAAAAGGACTTTGATTTTGATTACACTACCCAAGCCAGGCTAAAAGTATTGCTATGTTTTTTGTTTGTTTGTTTTGGTATTTCTTACAATTGTGTAAAATTCTAAAGGAAAAATGGTAAAACAAAGAAATTAATATTCCGAAAAGTACAGTTAAAATACTACAGTTCTTCTTTTCTTCCCAAGTTTTCTCTTTCAACTAACTCATAGCAGGAAGCTATGCAAAAATCTTGGCACATAGGAGAAATTTGGGTGCTTGTATAACTCCTGAAGAAATACTTCAACAGAAAAAAATATTTTTGATAATGTATTACTTAGTTCTAAATAAAATTATTTTATTTCCTCCAAAATTCTAATACAAATGTTTTAAGAAATTTTAGATAATGAGCATTCTGATACTCACTCTTGGAATGAGCCTTTCCATCTATTTCCACCTCATTTCTCTGATTCAGACTTCATTTCTAAGCTCATTATGGAAGCTTCTGGCTTTTAAAAACAAGAGGGCTCTGAGAGGCAATAAACAAAGAAAAGCACATGCACATATAAGCCACCAGCCAGGAGACCTCAATCCCAGGGCAGACATCGAGGCTACAGATTGTATTTCAGGTCCCTTGTTAATTATCCCAGCGTATGAAATACAGACAGTACATCACTGAGCTTTACCTTTAGATGCTGATTCTATTTGTACAAAAACTGAGTGACTTGACCATCATCTGTACTAATGTCCTTGAATACCAGCTTCCTCATCAATATGTTTCCTATTGTTGGAAATACAGTACCCAACACTCACAAATTAAAGCATGACAGGTTTGATCTGGCTTATGGTTTCAGGGGATTCAGCCCATGGTAAGATAGCATCAAGGCAGAAACATCACGGTGGGAGGGAAGAGTCAGGTAAGCTGCTTAGTTTATGGTGGCTGAGAAAGCCTGAAGGAACAAATGATATGGAGCAAGTGGAAAGAGACAGATACAGTAATCCAACTGGATGAACCAATCTCCCGAGTGGCTTCCACGTCAATCAAACTGACAGTTAAGATCACTGTCACAACAATATTTCCTTCTTATGAGGGAAGCAAGTTAGAAATAAATGGAAAGGCTATGAATAAAAACAAAAATGGGTATTAAAATACTGTACTCCTTACTTATGATGCAAACCTTTAATAAAAGAGGTTAAAAAAAAACATTTTTTTTGAGGTGGTTTTTTCAGGTGTGATATTGACAAGTAACAACCACTTGGCTAAATTTCTCCTATATGCCAAGCTCTGTTCCATTTAGTTCTTAAAACAACCCAGCAATGCACAGTTATAATCCTGGCTTTACAGTTGAGAAAACTGAGACTCAGAGAGCCTAGTCCAAAATGTAAATCTATTGCACAAGAGAAAAATATTCTGACCAAAAATGCTCTATTTTGTCGAAGAAATCCCAATTTTTGAGTGCTTAGGAGTCAACATTCTACTATATTTTGTTACATTTCAAGAGCTATTTAAATCTTCCATTAAGTTGTTTTATGTCATATTTCCTACTGACCAGAACTCCACAGACATTCTGGTAGTTTAATAATATTACTTTTTGAAGTACTAAAAATTTGTATAGTGCTGTAGAGGTAAATTAAATGTACCCACTTTTCACTATCATTTACAGCCCGTGGTCAATGATATATGCGTACTACCACACCCCCATTTAATCAGTGTCTTTTTTATGTCAACCATTTCTCAGCCCTCCATTCAACCTGTACAACTACAATGACCTTAACTGTCCTTAATTCCACTCCTGTCCTTTGCTATGGTCTGAACATCTGTGGGCCTCTAAATTCATTTGTTGAAATCTAATACCACTGATGAGACCATGGGGCAGAGTCCTCAACAACGGGTTAGTACTCTTATAAAAGTGACACAGAGAACTAAGCAGCCTCTTTTTGCCATGCTAGGGTACAAGGAGCAGGAAACATCAAACCAGCGAGGAGGCCCTCACCACACACATCAGCCAATGCCATGATCTTTTAATCCTAGTCTCTAAAACTGTAAGAAATAAATGCAGAGGTTTATAAGCCACCCAGGTACAGAAATCTGTTACAGTAGTCTGAATGGACTAGGACACCTCCTATAGTCCATTCTGCATAGAAAAAACAGAATCACCTCTATTAAAAGTTAAACACACTATGTCCTTCAAGATCTACCAGTGGCTTCAATTATATTTTGTGTCAGCTGCAAATTCTACTCCAAGAGTATGAGGCCCTACATCTGCTTCACTTCCGTCTTTTCCACCCATCATCCTCCAAATGTCTGTGGGAGACCTTACTGCTCTTTGATCATCCCCCACAAAATCCCTACTGCCCTACGTAGGACATCTATGCCAGGCTCCCTCTGTCTGAACTCTGCCCATGCCCCACCTTCTCTTGCAGCACAGTCTGTCACTCCACCTGCTGCAGACACTAGGTCCAGAGAGATGACTGACTCTAAAGCAGCTCATTTATCTCGACTTGTGTATTTACTTTTTATTAGCCCTCTGCAAATCTGCTCAACCCCAATTTCCACATTCAGAAGTCTAAACTATGGCTGGAGATTTAGCTCAGCGGTTCTGACTCCTGCCTAGCAAGGGCAAGGTCCTGAATTTGAGCCCCAGTAACCACATACCATAATCCTGGACCTGGTGACTCTCACCTGTAATCCCAGCATTTGGGAGGCAGAGTCAGGAGGATTGCTGAGTTCAAGATTGGTCTGAGCTACATAGTGAATTCAGGGCCATCCTGAACTATAAAGTGAGACCCTGTCTCAAAAAACTAAAAAAAAAAAAAAAAAAAAAAAAAAAAAAAAAAAACCAAAATAAACATCTAAGCTAACTCCACAGAGATTCTTCCTATTTTCTCTGCCATTCTTCTGCCTGTTCTAACCTATCTCAAGCCTTCTAGCAGAGGCCTAAGTGGTCAGAACCAGGGCATCCTATCAGTCATAGATGTCCCTCATGTACATGGAGGGCTGGTTCCAAGATCCCTTTAGGATTCCAAAATCCACAGATGCTCAAGTCTCTTACATGAAATGGTGCACACAACATCTACAAATCCTCCTATGTATTTTAAATCATCTCTAGATGACTTAAATATCAAATACAATGTAAATACTACGTAAAGAGTTGTTATATTGTAAAGAGGGAAAACAGCCTGCATAAGTTCAATACAGACACACATCCTTGTTTTCAATATGTTTGGTCCAAGGACTGGCTGAATCCACACATAAGAAACCCATGAATAAAGAGAGCTGCCTGTGGTTTAAACAGGTAGGTTGCCATTATGCCTCTCTAGGAAGGTGCTATCTCACGTATTCTACTACAGGAAGTTCCCAGGGAGAGGTGGGCCTTACTCATCCTCCATTCCCAGTGAGACTTCCCAAGGCTCCTGTGCTACCAGCCGTATTACACAGCTCTGTGTTTAGGAGCTTCATCTATGGCTTCCTTAGAAAACCCTTCCCTATTTTCTCCATAAATATTCCTTTTATAAAGCCGGTCATTTATCTACTAGAACTGATCCGCTCTGGTGTTCACTGTCCCCTTATCCCATATTCTTCTGCATTCGTGCTTTAATTGAAAACATTTGTTGAGATGGTTCCAGTCATCCAACTACACCGTAAACCGCTGGAGTCTAGGGACTGTGATTTGTGCGACCTCTTGCCCTTCCATTCCCTGCACTCTGGATGGCCCTGTGCAGGCTGCTCGTCCATCAGAGACTCAGGGGCACTAAGGGCTCCCGAGGGCAAACCATGAAGACCTGGCCTCCCAGTTCAGGACTTCAGCAAAGCACATCCCAAGGAAAGACCAGTCAAACCAACGAAAGGCTGAGGGTAAATGTGGTGGAACAGAGAAATCAGAATCAATTTGGGGAGATTCAGAATGCATCTAATATTTCTTGGGTACATATATAGGGCAATTTGAGAGTCAAGAAAAGAAGACACATCATCCTCTCAGCCCAGAAATGAATCTGCACATGACAAATGCCTTTCCAACTTTCTAAAATCCAAATCAAAGAAATTCCATATTTTTGGCATTATTTTAATCACATTCCTGTTTAGCATATATTATTATCTCATTTCCCAGAAGGAGAAATTAAGATATTAAAAGTTTAAAGACCAGCCAGGGTAGTCAATGAAAAGACTCACCACAAAAGCCAGTGTCTGGATTTTCAATTATTGTTTCAAATAGTTAGTGGCTTAGATTTTTTACCCTAAGAAATATAAGAATTCTGCAATATAATGGAATAGTTAAATTCAGGAAATGATCCACTGTTAGGTAATTTGCAAAGAAAATAAAATACATACAATTGTTTCCTCTCTACCAACCTTTTCAACTTGGGGTGGTGGTGTATGCCTATAATCCCAGCATGTTGAGAGGCTGAGGCAGGAGGATCACCAAAGTCAAACAGTGAAACAGTGACTTAATGAGACATTATCTCAAAATTAAAAATTTAAAAAGGGATAGGATGTACTCACTCAGTGCAAAGGTTCTGGGTTTGATCCCCAGTACCACATCAAAAGAAAGGAATCTTAAAACTTAAAAATTACATGTCATAGGGCCAGGGATTTAGCTCAGTGGCACCGTGCCTATCTTGCAAACATAAGGGCCCAGTACTGCCACCCCCCCCAAGAAAAACCAAAAAACCAAAAATTTCATATTATTTACAGACTGTAATGAAATGGAAAGAAAAAATTACACATTAAGATAGCAATGAAGACATCAATATGATCTACTTGAGATAGTTAAGAGCTAAAAGTAAGAGTCCCCCAGAAAGTGGCATATTTTTAAGTAGGTATCCAAAACAAACAAACAAAAAAAATATGCTTCTTTGTTGGTATTTTACGTTATCAAGAAAATGTGTGCATGTGAATAATATATGGGTATGTATACTGAATACAGATATATATGAATATATAAATAATGTAAATATGTATATTTACACTCAGATATTTTCCTCATTTTTTCCACTCATCAAAACTTAACCATCTTAACTCACTTTCTTAGGGGCCTGCTTAGTCACAAATGGTAGAATTTAACAATGGACTATGATATAAATGACATTCTCATAACACAAACTTCTACCACAGTGGCTATCACCAGCAGCGGCTAACGTTTAATGAATTGTAAGCACAATTACAAGCACAGCGCAATACACAATAAATGCTACTGGCTACTTTTTATTCGTGCGTACTGTGAGTATCTATGTGGTGGGTCTTACTCTAGGCAGTAAGGGATCTAGCAGTGAACACAAAGGAAAAAGCCGATCTCTTGGTACTTACACATTTTAGTGAAGTACCATGATAATAAACTAGTCAATAACTAAGTAAAACTTCAAGCATAAAAGATACATGCCGAATGGCAGGATTAAGTGAGTGTCAAAGGGGGCACTGTGTTATGACTGGGGCTGACTTAGTGGTCGTGGAAGGTGGTCATCTGCAGAGATTAACTACGAACAGAGCACCAGGGAGGAGACGCCAGAGGCTGATGTGAACAGGGGTTGATGAGCAGCAAGAGGGTCAGGGAGCAAAGAGCAGGAGGTGACCAATCTGGACAGGGTCAGTGGGTTTCACAAGACATCTTAGTTACTATGAGGACAGTGGCTTTAATGCTATGAGGCCAGAGAACAGTGATATGTGCTAAGTGATTCTTACAGTGACACATTTAATCTACTGAGATAAGGACTCCAGGGAAGAAAAAGGAAAGAGAGAGACCAGCAGAAGCTTCTAGTGCTAATCAAGGGTGGAGATAAGAGGGATTAGCCTTATGGCAGCAATAGAAGTGGTGAGATTTACAGACAGATCCCATGTGGGGTGGAAAAGAATTTCAAGAGAAGCCAAGCCATTTGGGCCAAGAACCAGGAAAAACAGAGAAGGTATTTCTAAAAGGGGAGTGGAATAGGGCAGGGTAGGCAATCAGGAGGATACAAAGGACAGTACTCTGTGAAATGATCCTTCTGTTTTTTCTGTTTAATCCTCACAACAGCACCAACATAGGAACTATTAGTATCCTTCTTATTTTGTCAGTGAGGAAATAATGCTAGTAGAATGAAGTATCTTGGTCAAAGTTACTCAGTAAGTAGGTATGGGGGCCTAAATCAAGGATGATTTTCCAGTAACCATGACTGTCACAGATTGACAGGCTGGTGGGAGATAGATGTAGTGATTTGTCAAGCTACAGCATGACTAGACAATCACCATGACAATTTGTTTAGAAGGAGGAATAGATCATTCTTAAGCATGCTGCACAATAGAAAGCAAAACTAAAACCATTTAAAAATATACACATGCATAGATATGAAGATTTAAGTGCCCTCCCCAAAAAATCAAGATTAAAATTATTTAGCTCTGCTGATTTGAGAAATAACTTTTCCTCTTTATTTACTGTCTTAGTTCATTTTTTGTAGTATAACAAAATCCCTGAGGCCAGGCAGTTAATAAAGTTTGAAGTTCATTTGGCTCATGGCTCTGGAGGCTGAGAAGCACAGAAGCATCTGTGCACAGAAGCACAGAAGCACAGAAGTGCCTGCATCTACTGCAGCTGCAGAGGGGCTGCCTACTGTACTGTCATTGAGTGGGCACGACCCAGTGAGACAGAGCAAGTGCCTGAGCTTGTGTCTCTCTTCCTTTCCTTTTTATGGCACCAAAGATTGAATCCAGGTCGGTCTGCACTGAGCTGCATTACTAGCCCTTTATTTTTATTTGGTGACAGGATCTTCTTGCAATCCTCCTGCCTCAGCCTCCCAGAGTGCCTGGAATAACAGGTGTGGACCTCACAGTGGTTCTTTCTTTTCTCATATCAACACCATGGTCACCTGGAGGTCTCACCCTCATGACCACATATAATCTGAATTACTTCCCAAAGATTCTACCTCCAAACACCATCAACATATGAATTTAGGCACTAAGCTTCCAACATGTGAATTATGGAGGGGAAGTATTCCAACAATATCTTTTATCATTATCTTTTAACCTACCCACAAGCAGGATACATTATAAAGTTTTCTTTCATACTATAAGCATGCATTAATTCATGAAAACTATCATTTATTGCATCTCTGCCTTGTTTTTCCCTTTCTTCATTTTAATTTGATTCTGGCTTGAAAAATCTCTTAAAATGCTTGGAGTAATTTAATAGCTAAATTAGTGGGATGACTAAATTTAAAGCAATTCAGAGTGAATCTAGTTTCAACTATCCTTCATAGTACTCAGGCCTAATTAGGTCAATAGATCCAAAAGTCTTCAGAATAAAGTGAAGGAAGCAGACAAGGCCACCAGGAACTAAAGGGAGAAGTAAAGATCAGTCTAGGGCTAAATCTGCCATTGAGTGCCAAAGGCATCTTCCTCCCAGTGCTCCTGGTAAAAGGGGAGAGAAGAGGTTGAGCCCAGGAGCTTTCCAAGAGGCTGAGGTGCAGCTGATCCAAAGAGAAG
The DNA here is from genome assembly GCA_004026965.1 of Petromus typicus. NCBI lineage: Eukaryota > Metazoa > Chordata > Mammalia > Rodentia > Petromuridae > Petromus > Petromus typicus. The sequence continues at coordinate 43,046 of PVIR01000954.1, forward strand.
AAAACCAGGAAGGTCCTCAGGAAAGAAAATGAAATAAGCTGAAATACAGGATGGCTCAGCATCAAGGAAAGGGGGGAAAACTTGGTAGAAACAGAAAGAAAAAGACTAAAATTGGGGATATGCCTGGTTAGTCTTCAGCTGGAGACACACGACTGAAGCTGCTGGTTTTCCAGACCTGTGATGAATGGGGCCTATGCCATACCTCAGAGGTTTCGGGAGAGCAGGCAGCTCGGAATGAGCTAAGTGTGTTTTCTACAACACACAGAGGAGCAGCAATAGGCGAGAGCTGTCAGGGTGGGCAGGGCACATGCATGTGTCTCCCAGGTGGGATAGAACATATACACCCTAATATCTCAAAACCGATCTGTTTTATTCTACTTGTCTTCTGCACACAGAATCTATGCCACAGAATCTATCTGTATCTACTAAGAAATTATATTTCCAGGACAAGAGCATGTTACACCAGCAAATTCCTACACTGGATGTGTACAGAAGAGCCTTTACTCCCCAGTGTATGTTCTGTGGGATGCTGGGCAAGAGAACAGTTCCACCAAGTCTTGGTTACCGCAGTGAGAAAAGGAAGTAACATTTGCTTATTTAAAAACCAACGATGGTGTAGAAACCTGGAAAGACCGGCTCTCAAAGATGGCCATCAAATATAGAAAAATAATGGAAAAACGTTCACAGCATCTGTAGTTATAAACTGCCTTGGAGCCTAGAAGAAGCATGAGTACTTGGATCCAATCAACTTAATGTGAAAAAGACATTGATGAAGCACACCAAAATAAAACATAAACATTAGTAGAGTCTAGTCTGCTAAATAAAATACAACTCAAAACAATCACATTACCCTACACCCTTTTTCCTTTTAAATATTTTCTATTTCACAATATCTACTATACATACTAGAACTCATTTACATCTTCATTTTCTTATACTAGACGATATTTAAACATCTGTGACCTATTTATTTTATTTAGGGGTAGATAATGAGAGGAAAAATAATGTGATAGTAATAAAAAAAGAAACAAAACCTATGTATATAGGGGATGGGGGATTGAAGGGTGAGTAGGGGAATGGGGAAAAATGAGAACCAAGTCATGTCATACACTGGTACAAATTCTCAATGCTGAATGTGATGATGTGTGTATATACAATGTGCCAATAAAGATTTGAATTAAAAAACAATCACATTAGCATCTGTCAGCAGCAGGTGCCAATCAGCCTCAAGATTCTGTCCTTGAAAATTGGATTTCAGTCACAAGAGAGAGGAAAATGTTGTAGTCTTTCGCTGGCAGAAACCTACAGAAATAAAACCCACAACTCAGAGACTTTATCAGACATTAAATTCAGAACGAAGCTGGAGGTGTGGCTCAGCGGTAGACTGGACACAAGGCCCTCGATTAAATTTCCAGTACCAAAAGTAAGCAAAGTAAAATAAAAACAAAGATTCAGTCCTTCCCAGAGTGATCCCTGAACACAAAATATATTAATGTCGATGAATACTGAAAGTACAATCCAGAGAAGCCATGCTGCCAAATTTTCTGTTCCTTCCTGCAGGATCAACAAGGTCCCTAGAACAGTTCTAAACATAGGTATCGCTGGAGGTCTTAAGCAGCATCTAGCCAACCTCTGCCCTTCCCTTTGGCATGGTAGCAATTTCCAAAGTGGCCACTGCCACCCCACCAGTCTTGCTCTAGTTCCAAACTATGACAGAATGTTCTTCTACAATACCTTTCCATAAGCTCTCTCAACTCTGTCTCCTAATCCAAATGTCTGATGTTTCCTTTCCCTCAATTATTTTCACTACTGATTAGCCAATATGCCCGATAAAATATTTAATTTGTTCTTATACAATCTGATCCCCCCTCCTCCAACTGACTTACTCCACTGATTTGGCAAATTTTCTTATTCAAAAGCCATGACAGTCAATCTCCCATTTCCCTCTTCTCTATTCTGCAGCTATGATTATTCTTTTAAAACACAAGTGTGCGCATAGCATTTCTCTCTAGTGACTTTCCACACTTGAAATAAAGCCAATCTTTTCATCCCCAATACGCATTTTGAGCCACTGTCCACATCTTGCCAACTCTCTCCCAGATGTCCAAGTCCCACAGGTCTCAGGGATTTCTTCACCTGGGCCTCAGGAACCCGCTGTGTCTCCTGCCTGGGACACAGCCTCCTGCGTGGGGTTCTCCTTCATTTGATTCAGGTGTCTGCTCCACTGATTCATCATTGGGAGCCCTTTCAAAGTACTCACTGTACAGATCATCCATTCCACTGTTTCCAAACTTCCCCAGACATTTCTGCTCCCACATTTTTTGCAGTCCTCTAATAGTAGCTGATGTCAGCATTGAATTCACTTACTGCCTGCCTTACCTCTGCCAGAAGGTAAGCGTCACCAGAATATGAGTGTTCTCTGCTCGGCCAAGGTCTAGAAAGCCTGGGACACAGGAAGTTGGTTCCTCGGTGAACGTAGGCTGAGTTAATAAACATTAAATGACCACTTTCTGTGTGTTTCTCTGTGCCAGCCTCTGAACCAGACATTGGGAATTAAAGATAAATATGATAGGATCTAATTTCTTCCTTTAAAGAACTTAAAATGTAGCAGTGGAGACATATACATAACTGAAAGAATGGAGCGTGGTATGGTTTAAAGTACGTGAGGTAAACTGTAGAGGAGCGAAAGCTTAGGTTGCCTGGATCACAAAGAAAACGGAGCTTACAGCTAAGCACCTCTTTCTCAACAGGGCCCCCTCGGAGGGGCACTTAGAAATGGGAAGAGGAGACGTATGTGAAATCGGAAGTCACCCACTGCTGCACACCTGTCATCCCAGCACCCAGGTGGATGTGGAGGATTCCACGTTGGAGGGCAGCCTGGGCTATGTAGTGAGACTCCAAAAAACAAAAAACAAGAACAAAAATGAACTGACAGAACTAGAACTGACTGAACTCAGGGTCCATCTAGATAAATAACCTGAGTAATTCTCCTGGGTGTCTAGGAGGGGCCACTGGCCAGAGAAGAGGAAAGAAAAAGTGGCAAAAGAAGCTGGTCAATCTGGCTTTAGACAGGCGAGTCTGAGGTGCCCCAGTCACCAAAGTCAGAAGTCATAGCACTGCTCTGGTGACCAGAAATCTGACTTGAAAACTCTACAGCCGCCTCCTCGGCTTTTTTCCCTGTCGGTTACATCTGGACACAGCAGGGCTGCGCTTACCTCTGTGTGAGAGCCACACACTAGCCCAACTTGACCACAAATGAAAAGACCTTAACTCTTCAGACTTGGTACATCTTTAATGTACTCTTCTCTGCGCTCTCTGAAAACAAAGGATACCTGGTTTGCAGTGAAGTGTGACACAACTGCAGAGATTTCTCAGGAATTTTTCCTAGTCAGTGGCTTGAGAATCTAATTCTAAATGAAGAGATGTTATTTACATTTTAAAATGTTCAGTGATAGGCATTATGATTGCTTTCCAGCTCTCAATATTAGAGAAAGCCATCAGATATCTATCTATCTTCTGTCTGTCTAATAGATAGACAGACAGACAGATAAACTCGGACATAATGAGGAGAAGAGAATGGAAAGAGGGAAAATACAGTATGACAAACAAGACCTATGTTTAACAGTAAATAACAATTGTACACAACATAAGGACAGAAACAAATGTCTCTAATTCAGCATCAACATATATCCCAACATCAAAGATCTAGTTAAAAGGGGATGCTGGTTGGTTCCAGGGGTCTCATTTTTCAATGAAGAAGCTTTCAATATAGAAAGAATACAGAAAGAAAAGTAGAATATAGAAAGTTAAGGCTGACTTTCAAAGGCTCCAGGACTCAAAATCAACTAATCAATCCCAGGCACCCCACTGGGAATTATCACCCAAACAGGTTTGACACTGAGGAGCTGAGTAAAATGTACTGGCAAGTGGCAAACCTCCTATTGCAAACTGGGGACAGGAGTCAAAACTCACAGGAGACCAAAACAAAAAGAGCAAGAGGTTTTGCAAACTGTCTGTTAGAAAGAATATCCTGTAGTCACAAGGATCCACTTTTTTTTTTTAAAGGTGTTTTTTTGAGACAGGGTCTCACTTTGTAGTTCAGGCTGGCCCTGAGCTCAGCCTCAAATTCACATCACAGCAATCCTCCTGCCTCTGCCTCCCGAGTGCTGGGATTACAGACGTGAGCCACCACGCCCAGCACTGTGGTATGTGGTACTGATTGCTGCTGGGGGTGAGTCTCCATGCCCAGTATGGTATGTGGTTACCGGGGATCGAACCCGGGTCCTTGAGCTTGCAAGACAGGTGCCGGAACCACAGAGCTAACTCCCCGGCCCTCCATTTTTTTTAAATGCCAGAAACATAACTGCTGTACTGCAACAGGAATGAGTGAGGCAATGAGGGGATTCTGACACTGCAAAAGATTTCATTGTGTTCATCAATACCTACTGTCCCACATGTCAGTGTGCATCTTACATATTCCCTTAGAAAGAGGTCATAAGAAGCTCAAACGCAGGATGAAGAGCACTAGGACAAGACTGTAGTTGGCTTCCACTTCCCATAGTGGCTCATCCAGCAATGTTAATCAAATGACACGTAGTAGTAGAAGATAACAGAATATCTAGGCTAAGAAGGGCTCATTGTCTCTGCGAGAAAAAAAAAACAGGGATTAAGACATTCATCCAAGCCACCTACTGTGTCAAGTTATGGCTGGGGCTGGAGTCCGGACTGTCAAATCCTCGGACGATATTAAATTTGTACAAGATACAAATCTACCGGCTTATTGCTGCTGATCTGTCTGTCTGCCTGCCTGTCTATTCTGGTTTTCTGAAAAATGGCTTCACTAATTCAGGCTTGCCTGGAATTCACTACATAGCCCAGGCTGGGCTTCAGCTCTCTTGAGTGCTGGGTTTTTAGGCACACACTACCACATCTATCTTTGAACAATTTAAATATATAAATGACAACAGTATTAGGAAAAAGACCAGTGAAACATGAAATTGTGAAGATTAAAGATGAGCAGATTTCAGGAAAATTCCTACTTTAAGAAACATGAACATTTTAAGGAAATCAGTCTTATACTTAGGTCATTTTCTTAGAATAAGAATATGATTACTTAAAACTCACAAGCCCAGGGAGGTCTTGGGATAACCTAAACAATTACTTTCTGGGGCAGTGAATTATTTACATGTACATAAGAATTTTGATGAAAATTAATCCACAAAAGATAAACCTTAGGAAAAAAAATCAGGAAGTATAATTTGAGTTAACTTTGTCTTTATAAAGGAAAAGCACTATTTTTTTTCTTCCCAACTCGTATTTAGATTTAAAAAGCAAAAAATGTTGAAAAGTTAACAATCTTTAGATCATAAGAAGTATTTGAAGTTTGGCAGCCAAAAGTATGTATTTAATGAGCTGTAGCTCTTAGTTCTATAACCTATTCCTATTATTTAGTCCCTCAAAACTAAAGCAACATCAATAGGTCTTCCACCAAATCAAATATAGCCCAAACCACCAGTTGTAGTTCAAATTCTTTTAAAACGGAGGACTGTCAAACTCATCCCAAATGACATTCTTTACCCAAGTTAAGAAGTTCTTCCCTGGCAAACAGCAAGGGACTTCCTTCATTTCCATTTGCAGATATAAAATAAACAATCTTTATATAATACACCAGGAAAAAAAAAAACAAAACACCTCATTATTTCAGTCAGAGAAATAAAATATCAACTCTCTATTCATTGTTTTCTTGATTTCAGATTTCTTTAACACTCAACCACACTGTGGTGATGACACAATCCAGTAGAGAGAAAATGAATTCCTTAACTGATCTCCAGCCCCATGCAGGGAGATCATAAAGACATTTCAATCAGAAAATAGCCAGACATCAATGGCAAGAGAATTCAATTACACATAAGACAAAGGACAAGTGCTTGATTTATTCATGTAAACAGCTAGCTTCAGAGGATCTGGGTTAAGATTAGAGCTGGAGATGTGAAAACTACTTTGGAGCCACCTATGCCTAAATTAAGGTGTCTATTTAACACACTGAGCAACCTGAACAGGCGCAGCCACACACTGCTGCAAGGGCTACAGATTCCAAATCCGAACAGTCCACCAACATGTACCTATGCAAAATCATATCTCCAGGTATCAATTTCTCAGCAAGCCAAGCCCCTGCGAAACAGCTGTTCTAAACTCTGTGACACATCTTTCAACATAACTGCTAAGGTCCCATGTTCGAATCTGTGTGGGAAACATGACTCATCACTCACAGAACTCGGGCTAGTTGTCAATTATTAGTAAGTTAGCAATACCGACCAAGACTAGCTGGTTAGTTCAATCACTTGAACTCTCTGATGATATCTGAGGGCTGTCTTTCTTAAGTACAAAGAGAACATCATCTCTCACATCTAAGTTATTAATCTGTATGAATCTCATACTTGGTTTTGTTTGTTTTGGTAGTCTTGGGGATTCAACTTGGGGCACTGCATCTACTAGGCAGGTGCCACTGAGCTACACCACCAATTCTGAATCTTATACAACAAAGCAGGTGACAAACAACACTTTGTTAAACAGTCCATGTAGTTTAAAAGAGAAAGAAAGAGTAATTGATATGCTTTGATTCTCATGCTTGGTAATTTTCATTTCCAAATCATTATTAGATTTATGGAGTGTCAATCACACCACCACCAAATTGTAAGAACTTTTACTTTACTTACTTGTATTTTAAGAGCAGCCACTGAATTAACCAAAGTCCTACAAGGATCATGCCATTAATTTCACAAATAGAAAAGGCCCACTGCACCCGGTTAAAATGGTCAAAAAATGTGTCCGGTAGTGGAGGCTGCACCTCCTTAGGAGGTACTCGTTCATGGACGACCGAGATCATCACTGTGGTGAGGACAAAACAGGACAGTGCATAAAGGAAGGCCAGAAAGGTCTTTCCCCACTCCATAGGGTACTGGGAGCGTTCCAGTTCTGGCATGGGGATCTGTATCATCTCTTTCCTGTACCCATTGGGTATCCCATTGGGTTTTGTCTTGATGCTGAAGCTGTCATCAGGGGTGGAGATGTCCACTCCCATGCTGAGGTGCCCATTGGCGTGGCCGTTCTTGTGTGCTTCCATATGGTGTTCCATTTTCAGAGTCTCTATCATGTCCAAGAGCCGCTGCCCATTGTCTGAGGAGACTCGGCACAAGGGGGGTTTTGTGAAATCCTCTTGGGTTAGGTTGATCAAATCTTGGCCTGTGAAATGTTCCAGAGGTTCACAGTATTCTGGCATAGCATTCTCCAGGAGCCAGTCTGCCACCTTCTTGGGTGACCAATAAACCACTTCCTTCATTGTATTAGCAGACAACAATGCAGCCACCAGCTTGCTCTGGGAGGTCAGCAGTCACTGGTCCTACAGGGCAGGACATTGTCCCTCCTTGGCTGGTTCATCTCGTTGGGCCTCATAAGTAGGGACTCCTTTGGCAGGATGGTCAGGGCAGGTTTTTAAAACTTCATGTAGCTGTCCACAGTTTTGAGTGCGCAAACATTTATTCACCTCATTTTCAAACTGGATTCTTCCTTCTGCAGAAGCAAAGAAAAAGGTCAGGACACCAGACTTCCAAATCTGCCTCTTCAAAATTTAAAGCCTGAGCATGAATAGGAGAACAGAAAGTCAGTCATAGAGAAAACCCATAGTTCTCACAAGTGTGTCAGTTTTAAGAACCACTGATTTCCTGGTTAGTAGCACTCTCCAAGAGAGACCAAATTGGATCTGAAAGTGGGTAAGACCAGAAGTAACACATTTTACAGCACCTGTAGTGGTATATCTACTAAGAATAATTCAATAATGTTTTAAACATTGTTCAACACTGAGTATTTAACATGTTTCCTTGAGAAAAATATGATAGAATATGGCATCTAACTAGCATGCCAGCACTAATCCCATCATCTCAGTGAAGAAACATCAACTCAGTGAAGGCAACTCTGTGAATGGCTCCCACTCCATAATTAACTCAGATGTAAAACCATTCTCTCCTTAGGAGAGCCCCTGTGCTTCCCCGGGAACTTGAATTCTCCATTCATTCTTCAACAAATTCAAACCCTTCCCTACTCTTTGGTGGACCTTCTCGGCAAGCCTTTCCTAGCCACTCTGTCTAACAGTTCTTTTCCCACCTCACCAACACCTCACACCCGTGATACACAACAGATTGGTGGGTGCATAGTGTAGGAGAGAGTTCCAGGCACAAGAGTCGGGGAACCATGTGAGAGAAGAAGCTATCTGCTTAGTACTGAAGTTCTCTAGCTCTGGGTAACCTTGGTTTCCTCTGAAAAACAGGCGAAGCAGTCACTTTCTCTGAGCACTCACTCCAACAGAAAGGTCATGAATGTCTTCATAACGTGCATGTCCTTCTTCAAATGTCCTACTCTCTTCCTAATGCCATATTGGGTCAATAGTTTGACATTTCATCAATACTGAAATGGTTTCTAAAATGACTTTTCTAAACCTCAGTCATTCTATACACTAAGTAAAGACAGGGTCCCCATTGTATGGGAAAATAAATCTTGATTTTCAAGCGAGCTTTGAAATTTGAAATTAAAAGCATAGGTGATTTTTTTGCACCTGATGCTGAAATCATGTAAAAGGGAAAAAATTCATTTGAGTGTAAGTGAACTGCTGGACTGCTACTGCATACATCAAAAGTCTGCTTGTAGATGTGTTCACAGAGTCTGTGCCACACTATAGAAGTACAGGTGAGAAAGGTACTTTGCCTGGGCTCACACACTTAATTTAGGCCTACTTTGATAGTTCTGAAAAGGGATAAAGTGTTTCCATATCTAGATCCATGTGCTCTTCGGTGGACTCTAAAAACAACTACTACCATTGCCCAGAAAAGCCACTTTGAATCCACTAGTGGGAGACTGTGAAAAAAAAAAATCACTTTCCAGGCGTGGTGGCTCATGCCTGTAATCCCAGCACTTGGGAGGCAGACGCAAGAGGACTGAGTTTCCAGGCTAGTCTGAGCTACATAGTGAGTTCAGGGCCAGTCTTAACTACAAAGCGAGACCTTAACTCAAAAAACTTAAAACAAACAAACAAGCAAACACATATAGCTTAAATTAGTAGCTTGACTCCTCAGAACTAGGAAAAATTCAAAGAAGAAAAACTGTCAGTAAGATCTTCCTTCCAAGATAAAATATTTGAGAGACGGACTAGGTATGGAAACTCCTGATCATCTATATTTTTTAGAGTTAAACTCCAGTGACACTGTAATTGGCTAAAATTTCATAGACAGTAAAGAGTTGACTCTGGAGCTAGACGAAGATGCCTTCCAGAGCTCTCCCACTGCAAAGTCCCTCAGAGAACTGGAAATGTAGGAATGAGACACCACAGAGTCCTTTTTAAAATGGTGGTGTTCTATAAGATAAAAGGCACACATTCACTGTAGATTCCAAGTTTGGCAAGGTATTATTTTGATAACAACTAAGTAAAAAAGAAATAACTAAATTCATTTTGGCTCTAGTGCTTAAAAAAGTCTTTAACATCATGAAAGTCTTTGAATACTACACTATGACATGGTATTTTTAGTTAATTGTCAAAGATAAGGTTTGAAAAAAGAAAATAAGTTAAATGCAATTATTCTGGTAATAGAAAAGGATTTAATCAAACAAAATAAATCATTTTTTATAGTTCCTAAAAAATATTTATTTATAATTCCCCCCAAAAATCTACTAGCTTCTTGTGTGGCATTGTTCAGAAAAAAAATAGTGTTGTGTTAACAGAAACCTACCATCAGAATTACAAACCAAACACCAGGGTTCTTGAGAGTTAGGATACCTCAAAATCTACCACACAATCATTCATTCAGCAATTACTGAAAAATTTCAAGTTCCAATTATTACTCTATTATTAACCTGTACCCCAACCCCAGTGTCTTGCTTTCCTATAATGGTATAATTTATTAACCCACTTATTTCATTAGTAAAGGGAATTTACATGTTCCTCACAGTACTTTGGGAAACAAAGTAATACACTAAAATGTTAAGAAAATATTACACTGAGTGATGTAATTTATTCTCTCTTTGAAGACTAGATGGATTTTTAAGATGACTTTCATGACATTAAGAATTCAGTTTTTCTGACTTCTGAAGGCTGGATGGACACAGGGATGAACAGACACAAGCAGCACATAAGTAAGGATATCGGAGGTGAGAGACTATTTCCAGCTGCTGCTGATGAGGAGGAGCGGGAAGCAACGTGGAAGTGTTCTAACGGACCAGGAGTTATACTTCTTGCTTCCTATGTCAAGCTCTACAACAAAGACAGCATGGAATATACACATACTTCTGCTCTAATATCTTCTAATCAATGCAAATCAAAATTTGGCGGGCCTGTAACATTTAGCACAGACTTTGTAACAAAGGTACTGGTGGCTACTTTGTTAAAGGGCAGCACAAATCAAGGATTGGTATTATTTTACTACACAACAGACAGAATGACTCTGTAAAAGCTTCAAGTTTAGATAAAAGTCTTCACATCTACTAGAACTTCCCATTAAAGTTAACAGTAATCTGACTGACCTTTTTAGGCAGTGCAGCCCACTTACACACTGATGAGACAAGTATTTAATTCTTTTTTGGAGGCTTCTAAATGCTTCTCTTTAAACCAATACAAAAAAGTCATACATCTTGTTATTCAGCATTTGAAGAATTAAGTATATATTTGAAGAATGACAACTACATAGTTTCAACTGAAGAACTTACACATTTATTTCAATCTACAGTTTTGGAAATTTTAGAAGATAAGGTGGTGCCTCACCCTTTAAACTGACCTTAATTAAAAGGTATTATTATACACAGTGCTCACAATTCCACAGTCCAGTT
>PVIR01000954.1:54014-92612 GCA_004026965.1 Petromus typicus
TGGTTCAGGCTGGCCCTGAGCTCAGCCTCAAACTCACATCACAATCCTCCTGCCTCTGCCTCCCGAGTGCTGGGATGACAGGCGTGAGCCACCACGCCCGGCACTGTGGTATGTGGTACTGGTTGCTGCTGGGTGTGGGTCTCCACACCCAGTATTGTTATGTGGTTACCGGGGAATTGAACCCGGGTCCTTGCGCTTGTGAGACAGGCGCCGGAACCACTGAGCTAACTCCCCGGCCCCCACAGTCCAGTTTTGGTTGGCAAATAAAATAATTTCTTATAAAACTGCCTCTTCAGATTAAGTATTCGCTGACTTGACTTTGCTGAGATTTGAGAAGGGATTGTTGATTATGTATCTGCCTTTTGACCCACTTACACTGTTAACACTAGACCAGTGGTGGCAAACCTACGGCACAAATGGCACAGGGAGCTGTTTGTTATCACCAAAGGCTCCAAAACCTTCACCATTATTGCTCTAGGCTGTCAGAAGAGCTTCATCTAAAGATACTTTTTGTTCTCATCTTCTTTATTTTGTGATAATACTTAAGATCTCGCAGTATCTAAAACGTACACCTTTTGTTCTCATCTTGTTTATTTTGTGACAATACTTAGATTTTGCAGTATCTAAAAATGTGTTTCTTTTCAAAGGTTGCCCTAGACAACTTACCCACCTGACAGCCTCTCTTTTTATGCCCTCCTCCCCAAATGTTATAAATACATTAAAACATAACTGCACTCAATGTACCAAAGGGAAAGAGATTATTTTTATTAACAAATTAATAGATATAAGGTATAATAACAAGAAACCAGCTACATCAATTATATTCCATATATCTAATTATTTTCTGATGGCATGAAACACAAAAATATTCATTTATTATACAGAATCCCATCACCAGCAAATTCTACTTCCCTTACCCTGGAGAGCTCATTTAAGTTATTTTGTGATGGGCTATGTATATAAACATACAGTAGCCAGAAAATCAAAGAATATATTTACAATAGCAAAAAAAATTAGAAAGACTGAAAATTCTAGAGTGGGAACTGATAATTATAAAACAGAACAGTACACCTCCAATGAAGATTGTTCTTCATTTCTTTATTTAAGATGATGCATATTCATAGCTTTGTAAAGTGAATAATTAGACAACATAATAACATCTTGTAAACACATACTATAAATATTATGGTACAAAAGTTCAGAAATCGTTAGGCATCTTCTTAACTGTTATCTTTGGGCAACCCAACTATGAAATACTTTCTGCCTTTTTTCAGCATTTTTCCCTTCTCTAATAAATACATATTACTTGTCTTTGGCAAGGGAAAATCCTTTCAAGCATATTCTGTTTCTATGTTACATAGGCTGCATTGTAAAGTTAAATATAGACGCATGCTATACTAGATTTTAAAAAAAACTATGAAGTGGGTTTGTAAATCTCTCTAAGTAACTGGAACCTTTGCTTTACGTGTATGATTAGGTTCAAGAATCTTCCATATTCCAGAAGGGCCAGGAGAGATGAGTCAAACCACCAACAAAGATTAAGGGACCTCCAAACCTCCAAACGTTTGTAAGAAGAAATTGTAGGTCTCAAGTATTTCCCATCGTTCCAGACAGAAAGCAACAATAAACCATCAGAATCAGAACTGCTCTATCATCTAAATTTCCTTTAGAGTCCAACTATCTAGGCTGTTATGAAATGGAAAAGGCCAACGGACCTTTTAAAACTCTCTTTGCATAACTCTAGTGACAACTATTACCAGTTTTCCCCTGAGATTTCATTCTTAGAACTCTTAACCAAAAACTCTGAAGATGATACTACAGTGCCTGCCTACTTCAACTGCAGTGCTCGGGCTTGGACCCACTCTAGCAGCACCTGGGAAACGTCAGGATGTGACCAGTGTTTTCAAATTCCATTTGCTCTCTCATGAGCTGATGTATGCAGTGCTGATCTTATCTGTCCAAAGCAGCCCAGGAAAGACTAACACAGGCTCTCTCTGCTTTCACATAACACCCTCTGCCCCTGCACTCTTCCCATTTCTCTTTTTAAAAACAAGAGCTAAAGATCCTTTTAATTTACTGCTGTGTTAGCTGGAATAAAAACACATGTACACCTCTAAATACATCATAAATACAAGGCTGCAGAGAAAAGAGCAAATTGTGTGGAGAAAGGATGAGGCAGTGCTGTACTGGCCGCTGTGTTTTGGTTTTTTTTGCTTTGTTTTTTTGTTTGTTTGTTTTTGAGACAAGGTCACGCTTTGTAGTTCAGTGGCCCTGAGCTCAGCCTCAAACTCATATCACAGCAATCCTCCCGCCTCTGCCTCCCGAGTGCTGGGCGTGAGCCACTACACCCCCCCACTGTGGTATGTGGTACTAGTTGCTGCTGGGTGTGAGTCTCCGCGCCCAGTATTGTACGTGGTTATTGGGGAATCAAACCCGGGCCCTTGCACTTGCAGACAGGTGCCAGAACCACTGAGCTAACTCCCCGGCCCTGGCCTCTATTTTGGCGGAACTTGGACTCGGTATTCTATGGCAAGCACAGCAGAGCCTGGCTCACTTACACGTGCCTCAGTTTATCTATCTTCCAAGTGAAAATGATCCTGTATTCCTGCAGTGTCAGAGGAAGGGAACGAGGTCATCCTGTCCCGCATATCTTAGACCTTCTCAGCCCTAGGTTGTGTCTTCTCAACCCTAGGAGACAGAGTCATAAAGGCTCCCAGGAAAGTCATCCCAACGGGCACCAGCTCCATCAGAGATCCCTGAGGTAGTAGGCACCCGCAGTCGAGCTGGTCACAGAGAACAGAAGCACAATGGAGGGCTGTCGTGCACAACACCGGGCAAGTCACACGCAATGCAATTAGACCTCAATCTCTGAACAGTAAAATAAACAGCAACAACAAAACCACATCAATGGAATCCAGCCAGTGGGATTCTCACTTTGCCACAGTTACTTGGCGCCTCATCTGTGGAGATCAGGTGGGAAGAATGGGCTCTAATTGGCCTCCCTGTGTGCATGAGGGGAAAGAGGGCGTGCAAGTGTGCTAGCACTGTCGGGAGAAGCAGAAACACCTGAGTGAAGTTGTTTACTCAGGGAAGTACCATGGAAGGAGGCAGACGGAGTTCTGTGGACTCCAATTGCTCACGCCCCTGTCTGAGTGAATAAGCCAGGTGCACCAGTCATTTGGGGCTCTACCCAAAGCTCCCTGGTCTTCCAGATTTTAACCTGCTTCTGTGTCTCTTTATTTTTTATCTCAGTCACCCCTCGGCCAGATCTGAGCCCATCCCCTGCACCTAACCTGCCTCTGTCGCCCGCCTCCAGCCTGGCTCACCTGCAGTCCACAGCCATTTCCTCTCAGACGCACCTCTGTAGTTCTCTAGATACCCTGCTCTTCCTACTTAATGCTCAGGAATTTTGGTGGTTCCCCATGCTTGTGGGTGGCTTAGCTCTGAGACCTTTCTCACGCAGCCTGTTTTGCCCCAGTGACTTCTCAGCCTTTCCCTACGAGGTCAGGGGCTGCTGTACATGTTCTCAAGTAGGTAGCTGAGTAAATTCCCTCACAGACAGTGTTCACTCTTCAGAGAATGACTTTCCCACCTAATTTAGGCCTTTTTTCTGGGCTGACCACCTCTCAAAAGCCCATCTGCCCTGTAGTCTCTAGAGCCTAACCCAGAGCACACACCTACATACACGGAATACACAAATGAATAAGAATGCAAAAGAAATGGTTTTGGGTTCCAGAATATGAACCCAGTAATGTATATCCCTTCTTTTGTATATCAAGCACAAAAACATCAATAAAGTACAACTACTGAAGTTTTTATACCATAATTACTTTTGAATAAAGACAAGGAATTCCCCAGGTCTCAAACAGTAATTTCAAAACCAGAGGGGAAAGATACAAGCTAATACTACTGGCCCAGAAAGTGACTAGAGGGCAACAAAGTTAGTTGGAATTTTAAGATCCAAGCCAGAGCAGGGACCAGTTCAAGACAGGGACCTAGAAGCAAGACTCCTGAATAAAGCTAGAATCCCTTTAAGAACAGAATAACTGGACCTTTGAAGTTGATACGCAGTAAAATTGAGTCCAAAGTTACCCTACCTACATGGTGTCAGACTTCCAACCCAAGAAATTAATGTAAATGCAAAATAAAAGTAAGTACAAAATAGCCCTTTAGTGAGTCTCAACAAGGAAGGATTCAGGACACCCCCCTGGAAAAAGTAATCTCACCTGAGAATGAGAAAGAATGGAAAATGACAAATCCCTGAAAGAAATGATCCAAAAGGAGATTTGGCAGGTATTCCAAACAGGAAATTTATCAAATTATAAATCTGAGAAATTAAAACAAGCTTGAATTCAGCAGCTATAACTATATTCAAAAGAGTTTTAAAAATTGAAATTATAATGAAAGAACAAGCTATGATATTAAAAGGTATATTTAAAGAAAGTACAGAAAAATTCTCTGGCTTGTGCCCACTGGTACTTTAGAGTTAAAATGAAGCAGCAAAAGGGTAAAGAGAGATAAAAAGAGGAAGAGAAATCAGCAAAAATATAAAGTAACTGTAAAAGCCATCACCCAGCTTTTTCAAAATTTTAAGATCTTGTACAATCCAGCACTCGTATTACTTTGCGGGGCCATGAGAAAGAAGGGAAAACTGAACCCAGTGAATCAAAAGATAAAACATTTCAAAGTAGATCCAACTAAAAATTTATAGATTGATTTTCACTGACTCCAAAAACTCTTTGGAGAGGGAAGCAATGTTAAAAAAAAAAAAAAGAAAGAAAAGAAAACGACATTAAGAACCAAAAGGGACAAAACCACAACATTCTTGAAAGTTGGGAAGCAGACTGATTAGTGGTAGGAGAGCTGGTCTTTTTTTTTTTTTTTTTTTAATTTTTTAATCTTTATTGGTACATTACATATACACATCATGATTGCACTCCACAATCGGGATTTGTACCAGTATAAGACACAACTTAATTCTCACTTTTTCCCATAGCCCTACCCACCCTACTGCCCCCCCATATACATAAAATTTGTTTCCTTACTTTTTTGTTACTTAAAAAAATACAGCCCAAGCAAATTGATCTACATAACAGGAGACTAAACAGTCTGTGATGCATGGGGGCATCAGATAAGAAAGAAGGTGGGGGAGGGCGAGCCAAGGCTGAAAGACCAGGCAACAAGTTCCCTCTCCCTTCTCTTTCTGCACAACAGAGCAGCTGCCTCTCCCCACACCACAGGAGTCTGACTTTACTCTCTAGAAACAGAAACGATCTCTAGAGTAGGGGACACAGAACAGAGGTGAAAGCTGGAGCTCCTACTGAAAAGGAACAGATTCAAACAGATGGTTAAAAGCAGAGTCTGCCTTGTCCCTTACTTCATTTGGCATTGAGAGTAAATTCAAGAAAAGGCCCAAATATGTTTTCTTTTAGAGATTCCCCCAAAATTTTGAGAGAAAAACACCTGAATATATACTCAACTTGTACTGAATCATATATGAACAAGTGATTCTCATGCAGAGAACTTCCAAACAGCATTATTGCTGTCTGTTTAAAAATACAGGCAACTAAAATACTACAACAAAACAAGCTATTGGAGATTCAAAGAAACTCCAATAAATATATAAGGCACAGAGATCAACTTTCCCCCAAAAATCCAAGCAAAAAAAATTTAGGGAAAAATAGTAATGTTGGGGGAGATTAAAAGGCTCATGGAAATTTAATATTAAAAATCAAGAGAAACAATAGAAATTGAAATTGAAAAATCTCTCAAAAAACAGAACAACATTGGAAAATTGCGAGAAAAGACCATTTACATTCATTATCTGAACTGCACTCGAGAAAGTGAATAGAGGGAATGTCAAAGATTTTTTAATTTTTTAAAAATTTTTTTAAATTTAAAAATAATTCGAGAATATTTCTCATAACTAGAGGGGACACTATTTCATGGGTTTATCCAAAATCAGTGACTGATAATTTTAAACTGTTACTCCATATTAATGAATTATTTTAAACAAAAGAGAATAAAAATAACAAAAAGATCTTGACAGTGTTCCATTCTGCTCTTCACCTTAATTTCCTCCATCTCATCTCAACTACCTACCACTTCCAAGGACTATTCTACCTTCCTCACTGGAATCCTATTCCTAACCAGAGGAGCCACTGGGAATTTAATGCACAATGTTCTTGACAGCCAAAACTAGAATTTTCATTGTACCTTCAGTCACAATCCTAGGCAATGCTGCAATGTTGCCAAGATATTTTCATGTATTTTTTTAAACAGTAACTGTTTCCTCCAGGTTTTCCAATGCTGTTCGGTTTTCAAATATAGGGGATTTAGCTCAAGTGGTACTGCGCCTACCTCAGATTTCAAGTATGTTTTCCATTGTCATTTTCGTCAAATGTCCTAGATGACTGAATACTTCAGTTTCTAAATTTCTTTCTTTTAGAATGTTTCTGCTCTTTAGATTTAGTTAGAAATTCTTGGTATGGGCATGAAGATCGTTATTGAGAAGTATGGACACTTTACATAATCTATGATCTTTGGAAGATTGTTGGGGAACCCAATGGTTAATCACCATGATTAACACAGATAATAAAAAAAGCAACTACAGTATTTAAAGTATACTTTCAGTTTTTAACTTGAGGGCTGCTGGTGTAGGTAAAAGAAAAAAGAAGCTGAAAGAAAAGAGCAGTTTGTTGATAGAAAAAGTTAAAAATCATATCTACATTGAAGCAAGTTTTTGTAGTCCATGGGGGATTAAAAATACTCATTAAGCAACCAAAGTTTTCCAATTCACTGAGAAAAAGTGTACCAAGCTATATTTAAAATTTTAACTTAATGAAGTTAAAAAATAATTTAACGAACATAACCCTGGGGACTAAAACCGTATTTCAAAATTAGCAACATACATAGGCCTGGTTAGAAGAAATCAAGATTAAGACTCTTCCAAAATTTTCTAATACATATTTTGGTAGCTAGGAGTGTTCATACTATTTTCAAGCCAGAGAACATTCAAAGGAGTAAATTCTATCTCTTCAATGTGTATCCTGTGGGTATTTCTGTCCCTAGTATGTTCAGTTCTCTCCTGTTTCCTTCTCTTGGAGGTAAAACAAGATCAGTATTTCCAAGAGTAGATCTTCCATACTTTTATCTACACACTCAAATAAGATCATTCCTTAGTAATTATGCCAACTCTCGCAAGTAAGTATCCATTAATCTATTAACATTTCTCCAGCTATCACTACCTGTGACTTCCTGGTAATAACTAGGATCTAGTAATTAATCCCTCAAACTTCTGGGTCCTATTGTTATTGAGCTTCTTTATTAACTAATAGTTAAGAACATCAAAGCTCAGCTGATTAGAAGGGAATGCTACCTGTAAAGTAAGTAGGTCAGCGCTAGAGCGCACGATCTCCGGTTCTGGACCAAGGAGCAACACCACCAGGGGGCAGCACAATGTCAATGATATTATATGCGCACTAGGAAACACTTCTAAAATAAAGATATTGCCATTTTCTAACAGAAGACCTGGGCACAAATAATACCGCTAGGTAAAGAAATTGAAAGAACTACAGCCCCTGTATTTAATCAGTGCTTTTTCCACAATCTTTATGTGATTTTAATGTATATCTATGTAGAGACACTCCAATTAGCAGCATGGCTGTTTCCAGTTTTTCTTTGCACACCTACTGTGGATCTGAGCTATTCTGCAATTTCACAAAGCCATACCTAAGACCTCAAAGAACAACAGAAAAACAGAAACATTCAATAACCACAGAGTTTACTTAGAGGGACTACTCCTAAAAGCTTTGCTGGAAATATTTATTCTGACTTTAAACAAAATTTTAATAAGCCTTATTTTCTGACTTCTACAAATCTCATTCAATTAAACATAGCAAGAACTTTAAACAATGGTGAACACTGAATTGTTAGTTATAAAACAGCATGGCTGTAAAATTAACGATGAAATAATATTTAAAACAAATTTTAAAAACTGAATAATCACAGCTAAGGCTATTTTGCATTAAATCAAGTAAGTTCTTTACTCCTGAAAAGCCACTCACCGTGGCATGTTTTACTGGAAGAAACAAAATCCAAAGTAAGTTATATACAAAAATATTCTCTCGAGTTCAGAAGTTTTCATAGTCTCTAACGTTAGCATACATATCACAGTAAGTCTTATCAACCATAGCTTTAAATAACCATTAAAAACTTGGTCAAGTACTCCATAAATAAGAATTCTGAAAAATCTGATAAAAATACTTTAAACAGATTATAAACAGGCCAATTACATCATACACATCATACAATTATAATTACATACATACATCATACACCTACAATATAAAGAAAATAGGCCTGTGCGAAGCCCTGGGCACAACTGTTGTTCCTGGCACAACAATTCAAAATAAAAGTTCAACTTAACTAATTTTTTAAAAAAATTAAAATTAAATCAAGAGATCATTCTTTAGTTAATGAGTTAACAAAGATAGCAAGAACTTTGTCAAAAAGAAGAGTGTCACCCAACATCCAAGTGCTGCTGAAGTGCTTCTCCAGTCAGTCACGAATCCACACGAGCCATCTGTCTCGTTCCCCTCCCAGTCACCCTGGTCCGGGCAGCAGCGTGCTTCGCCGCAATCCGGCCCTCACCTTCTCGCGCTTCCCATGCGCAGCCCAGTCCATCTGGACCTCAGCTGTGTAAGGCGGCAGAAGAGAGCCTGTAAATCCTGCAATGACTTTCCACCTGCTCTTAGCATAAAATCTACACTTAATTTTTAACATGTGCTACAAGCCCTTACCTGCCTTTTGGCAGCTCAGCCCCATCCCTGCATACTATATTTCAATTACCTCAGACTACTTTAGTTTCTAATTTCCTTGGGGCCTTTGAACATGTTGTTACCTGGAACATAATCATTCCATCATTTACATGAGTCACTTCCTTTCAACCTTCAGGTTCCTGTCTTCTGCTGTCTCTTCAACAAGCCTTCCCTGACCATCTTCCTTGCCCAGAACATTCTATGCTACTATAACAGAGCACCCAGTCACTAACTAATTCATAGAGAACAGAAATTCCTTTTCTCATAGCCACAAAAGCCAAAAAGTCCATCTGGGGATGGGCTTTTGCTGCACAAACCCACGACAGGAGGCAAGAGGGGAGGTATAACAAGAGTACCAGTCACTAATTAATTTACAGAGAATAGAAATTCTTTTCCTCATAGCCACAGAAGTCAGAAAGTCCATCTGGGGAGGAGCTCTTGCTTCATGAACCCACGACAGGAGGCGAGAGGGGAGATGAGTGTCAGACTCGTTCGTACCTGAGGAGCCCACTCCTACCCTACCCGCAGGCATGAGGGCGGCCCTTGTGATTCAGTCACTTCTTAGAGGTCCCACCTCTCTAGCCTGTGGCATTAAGTTTGCAACACACAGACTGGGGCGCATCCAAACCACAGCACTGGGATGAGGGTGTGGCAGTGGGAGAGCTTGCCCAGCATGTGTGAGGCTCTCAGGTCAGTCCCGGGTATCACCATCACCACCACCATCAAATAAAAAATAAACCTCAAACCACTGTACTCTTATCAACATCTTTTGTCAACATCCTTTGTGTTGAATGTGAAGATCCCAGAGTGTGATTTTCATTGCTGTATCCCAGACACACAGAAGCCATTCATCATCACGATCTGTTCCACGAAGTAACAAATAGGTGCCATGAGGCAAAAAAGTAGAAAGTGATCAGCTACATCTGACACTAAAAATATGCTGCTTAATTTTAGGCTCTTTGTAGTGAAACTGACCACATAAATCTCTCTAAATTTTATTTTTTTCACAAATAGAAAAGAACATAGCCATAGACTTTTTATGTAGAGTTTATCATAAGAAAATTAATTTTTTAAAAAATAACTAAAGTAAAAAATATATCTTGGCTTTTTAAACAAGAAAATATAATTTCTTCAGTCATACCAATTCTTCCTTTTAAATCTGCCTGAACCCTGTTAGCTTCTGTTAAAAATTTTTTTACGTATATATAAAGACTCAGCCATCTAATAGTTATGTCTAATGAGCAGGTCTGGAAAGCTTCCCTAAAATTTTTATTACTTGCTATAAGCAAAGGAAACATAAAAAATTAAAACTATTCAAATACTATTATAAATAAAAAGAAAAATACTTGATTTTTTTTTTCAAATTATATAGTCATCTTCCACCTAAAGTTAAGTTCTCTTCTTTTCAAAGCTACCCAAATCCTCTTGAACAGTATATCCAATCAGGTACAGCCCAGGAAAAGGCCTTTACAGGTATTTTACATCAGCTTCCAAAGGTATGAAAATTTCTGCCTCATTTATAGAACGGTTGGGTTGTTCCTTAATCTGTAGCAATCACTGCGACAATAGGGATAATAAAGGCATAGAGTCACACTGAGTAATAGGCTGTCAAGGTGCACGTCCCTAGTTTCTTCTTACCTAACAGTCCTGGACACTAAAATAGAACTGCAGGTACCTCTGTCCTAAATTGCCTTTTTCTACACCCAGGCCATGTAATTGTTAATTTTTCAAAACTCTGAGTGCATTAATATCTAAGCAAGTAGACAAGAAAAGTCAGTCTCATGTACCTTGAGAACTGTATGTTACCATAACCCAAGGAAAGATACATAGCTCACTAAACACATTTCAGAATTTTGTCAAATGCTCTAAAGATTTAAACTAGGAAATTAAATAACTTCTATTTCAAATGTCACAGGTTATTTCAGTATAACAGAGAAACAAAGAGCAAGGAAAAATATAGATTTAATATGCAAAAGAACAGAACATCAGGTATGAAGATCAAAACTTGAAAAATTACTAAGAACATCAATTATGTACTACCGCTGGGGAGAAAAATGACTCTTGGTCATGGAAGGCAGAATTTAATGCCTAAAAATGCCAATGGCTTTTCAAATTACACCAGAAATGACTTTCTTACCATTAAATAACTGTGGCAGTTCCATGGATGTTTATTCCATACTCTGATCATGTGCCACTCCCAAGACAAAGACATCACTCTATACATCTAATGAAATAGTCCCACAAATAAGTTCTGTCTTATCAAGCCAAATGTACATTCTAGCGAGGCCCTATTTATTAAAAGAACTCGATCAGCATTCATATTATCAAAACACTGGCAAGGCTACAGCCACATCCATTTCTAAAGACACAGCTCAAATTTATCTTCTATTTATAAACCTAATGAGCTTTTCTCTTTGGTATAATGAGAAAGCCAGCACTACAGAGCTAAGACTGAAATACGCATATTTATAAAATCCAAAGCACAGACTCGAAATGAAGCTAAAAACATAAGGACTGCATTGCCCACTGAACCAAGCATGGTTCCTGTTCCAGACACTCTGCACGCCCAGGACACACGCACACGGCTCCTGCCTGACCGGGCTGACGTGTCCGAAGTCAGACGCCGACTCTTCTTCACACTCACTCCCTCTGCATGCCTTCACCTCAGCAAACTGCATTTCCAGCCTTCCGCCAAGACTGTGAGCTGGTGAAACATGTGCACGTAAGTCTATCTTTCCATCCCATGTTCTTTCACACACAACTCCCCCATGCTAATCTGTAAGAAGCCAACCCTAGCAGCTTTACTTTCAAACTACAACCACTTCTAACATTCCTGTGTCTGATTTCCCTGCTTTGTCCTTCAACCCCTTAAAATCAGTTCTTGGGGCTAGAACCCAAAGTTCATAAAAGCCAAAGCTCTGATTCACGGGGGCCCACAGAGTCCCACGGACCTAGCTCCTAACTCCCCGCCTGGCCTTGACCTCGTCCCTTTTCTCCTGTTCACTCAGTCACTCAACCACACCGGCTCCTTCCCAAATACGTCACACACACACACACACACACACACACACACACACACTGACAGCGGGGCCTTCTATTTGAGGCCTCTTCTGAAATGTTCTTCCTGGATACCTTCCCACTTCACTCCCCTGCTGCCTTCAAATCAGTGTTCAAGTGTCCCGGGTATCATCTGAACCTTTCCCGACCACCACATTCCATATTACATATTTGATTTGTGCAGCATCTTTATGGGCTGAGGCTGTTGAAAAAGAAAAACTATTAATCTAGGATTGAGGACTGGGAAAACAGAATTTTCAGAATTCACAACAGAGACCACAAGAAATTCTCAGCCATGATCAGAGAGTATTAGACAAACAAAAAACCAAAAACTGCCTGCAGGCAGGGGTGGTGGCACACACGCCTACAGTTCCAGCTCCTGGGGAGGCGACGGTGAGAAGACTGCTGGAGCTTGGAGCCCCAGATGGACCAAGCTAACAGAGCAAGGCCCTGTCCCAAAGCAAACAACTAAGCAGCAAACAAAGCAGCGTGTCTATGACGTGGGCTAGGAAGCAGCGCAAAGAGCGGGAAGAAGTGAAGTGGGCACAGCTCACTGCTGTGGCTGGGACAGCAGGAGAGCAAGGACATGGCTGTTTGGGGACAGCACAGAGGAGAGCAGAGACAAGGCCGGAGGTAGATCAAGGCGGGCCTGTGGAATGTAAGAACCAGAGGAGCTCTCACAGCTGGGCCCCGCCTCCCAGCAATCCCGGCCCAAGACTCCAGTGAGGACAGAGGCAGGAGCTCGGTGGAAGAGCTGACAAGCTACAGACTGAGAAGGAAAGCAGCTCCTTCCCAGGCATGGAGGAAAGGATGGTGTGGTCGTGGGAGAGCTGTACACAGGGGTCACCGTGTGTCTCTCCCGGCTGGGCACTAAGACACAGAGAACAGTTTGCTCCTACCATGCACGTGAAGTGATAGGTGAAGTGTGGGATGCGGCCAAAGGCAGATGTGAGCCACTTTGTCCAGAACAAACCATGGCAGCCCGTGCAAAGGCACACACATCTCAGGACAGCGGAGAACAAAGAGCTGAGAAAAGCCCGCGTAAGACATGAAGAGAGTATATACCTTTTCCTCCTAATTAGTTTTTCTCACAAATGTATCTGTTTACAACAGGTTGATTAGCCCTTCTCTAAAATGTTTGCAACTAGAAGTGTTTCTGACTTGGTCTCTTTCAGATTTTATAATACTTTTGCATATATATAACGAGAGATCATGGGTAGGATCTAAATCTAAACATGAAATTAATTCATGGTTCATACATACAAACTGAAGGAAATTTTAAACAGTATTTTCTATGTGCCTGCATTCTGACCACAACATATCATGAGGTCACGTGATGTCATGTTGGTACTCAGTTCCAGATTTTATCACACTTAGGATTTCATATTTTTAAGGTAGTGATTTCAATCTATACTGTTCTCTGTGACAATTCAGAAATCTTAGGCCCTGGAGATGTAGCTCACCAGGACAGCACCTGCAATACACCCCCCTACACACACACACACACACACACACACACACACACACACACACACACCCCACCACCACCACCACCAAAAAATAAAAAAAGACATTTTCTCTCTCATGTTTTCATTTCTCTCATTTAAAGGGTAGACTTACTAGGAAAAATTCAAGAAGATATCAAATGAGTTTGTTTTAAAACACTTTCATATAAGATGTGAGCATCTCTGAGGGGTAAGACAGGACAACTCCACACAGAGGAAGTTGGAGGAGGCCAGACTAGAGTGCACGGAAAGCCACACACAGAGCACAGCCTCCCGTTTCACTGTGGGTTACCCTGGTCAGGCCCTGAACGGGTGCCGCACCCTTCCTGACTGCCCCTTAACAGAGTCCTGCAACCCTCAGGCTGAGTTATGCAGGGAACTGGTTCTCTGAAGAGGTTCTTTCCAGCTCTACTGAAAGACATTTGTTCACATGGCACCTTTGTGGGAACAGGATCCATGAAAAAAAGTTGTTCCTACCCACAGAAAGCTCAGCATTCAGTCAGGAATGGCAGATAAACTGGGTAACTTTGAAAAACAGAATTTTATTCTCATAGCCCGAAGGACAAAAACCTCTGGGGCAGAATCCACTGCCTGCCTCTCAGTCACCAGATGGCCAGAGGCTTCCCGGCTTGTGGCCACAACCCCGTGTCTCGGCCTCAGCACATCAGTCCTTCCTCTGCGCCCCTTCGAGAAGGACTTCAGTGGCTGCCTTCAGGGCTCACCTGGAGAATCGGAGGGAAGCTCTCCTTCTCCAGAGTGCTAACCACATCATTTGCCTGAAAATGTTTCATCTTCTACTAAGGTATCCAAATAACAATTTTTGAAATATTTTCAGTGATTTTGCTTTTACAATGAATTTTTTTCGGCCATAATTTTATGTCCAGGGCAGCTGATTTTTTGGGGGATGGGGGTGGGTTAACCAGGAATTGAACTCAGACCCATGTGCTTCCAAGGTAGGTACAGTATCACAAACTGACTCCATGGCCCTCACTCAGGGTAATTCCTCATAAAGCCTTAAATTTCTTTGAGGCTGAGCTTAGGGCCAACCTGAACTACAAAGCGAGACCCTAGCTCAAAAAAACAAAACAAAACAAAACAAGTGGTTCCGGCACCTGTCTTGCAAGCACAAGGACTGGGTTCAATTCCCCGGAAATCACATACAGTACTGGGTGTGGAGACTCACACCCAGCAGCAACCAGTACCACATACCACAGTGCAGGGCATGGTGGCTCACGTCTGTAATCCCAGCACTCGGGAGGCAGAGGCAGGAGGATTGCTGTGATGTGAGTTTGAGGCTGAGCTCAGGGTCAGCCTGAACTACAAAGCGAGACCCTTTCTCAAAAAAGAAAAAAAGCCTTAAATTTCTACTTATCTATTTCACTTAACAGGTTTCACACTTACCTCTTTTTTACAAAAGTCTTTCACACTTGATAAACAAGTCATTTCCCTCTGTCTTACTGATTCATCATCACATTTATTCTTTAGGGCAAGGGCATGAACCAAGGGCACACCCAACAGAGATGGGAGAGAGAGAAGAAAGGAATGGCTGGAGTTCACTCGTGCCCCCACTAGTGACTGCACACAGGAACTCTGAGCTTAACCCCAGCACTCCTTCCCTTTCTAAAACAACTGAGACAGGGTCTCAGTAAACTGTCCAGGTTGGACCTGAACCTTCAATCCTCCTGCCTTAGTCTCCCCAGTAGCTGGGATTACAACTGTGCCATGCCATGCCAGGCTTCAGACCAGTGGAGGTTTTTTGTTTTTTAATTTAGGGATTAAGAATTCTAAATTCAGCTGTATAAAGAATTTAGCCGCAAAATGCATATTCTCCCACATAAGCCTAAACAGGAGTGACAGAGACAAGTCCGAGACTCTGACACAGGCAGGATTTCGTACTCATAATCATCTGCGGCAGTGAGAGGAGAACATGCTTTAATAAGTACCATACACACATGTACATATCGTAATCTGAAACTTTTAGACAGAAACTCTCCACACTTCGTGGTAATGTGTGGGAAGGCCTAAGACTCTCAGCAGGTTAGAACAGCACTTAGTACAAAAGACTCTTAGAAAATCTCATTGAATGAGTAAGTAGAGTCAATCACTACAAGTTCTAGCAGATCTGAGCATGCTCTCCTAACTGTTTTAGTTCTCACTTGATGGCTATGATCCGCCTTTAACAAACATTAAACCAGAATCCCCAAGAGTGACAGAACAATTAAACGAATGTGGAGTTTATTATTCCCAAGTAATTCAGAATGATTTTGATTCTGAAGACTGAACAACTACTATTAAGGCACTATACATGTAACCCTAACAATAAGAAAAGCATAGTTGAGATAAAGAAGCAAGGAAAACATGCAAAAGGAAGGATATGTGGAATAAAATTTGCCAACATGTAAAACAGTAGGCAAGTATAAGTGATATGTTCAAACTAAATAAAAGCAATAATTAGTTGACCATGGTAACTACAACATAAGGAAGTTAATGTGACCTAATTTACTAAGATATTCAATGTGAATAATCTTTATTTCCATTTCTTTTTTATTTTTTGAGGCAGGGTCTCACTTTTTAGGCTGGCGCTGAGCTCAGCCTTGAACTCACAGAAATCCTCCTGCCTCAGCCTCCCAAGTGCTGAGATTACAGATGTGAGCCACCACACCCGGCACTGTGGTATGTGGTACTGATTGCTGGTGGGTGTGAGTCTCCACATCCAGCATCATTGTATGTGGTAACCGGGGACTAAACCCAGGCGCTTGCACTTGCAAGGCAGGCGCCAGAACCACTGAGCTAACTCCCCACCCCAAATTTCATTTCTTATAGAAAAGATATTTTAAAAATGTTTAGCTGAGCACAGCAGCACACATTTGCAAATCCTGTCACCCTGGGAGACAGGTGAGAGGACTACAAGTTCAAGCCTGTCCTAGGGAACACTGCCACTTGGAGTGAGTTAAACTCTGTCTCTAAATCAAAAAGCAAAAGCAAACTGGTCCAATGTGAAGGCCTGGGTTCAAACTCCAGTTCCTTCCTCACAAACAAGCACAAACGTTCATGGCAGCCTCTACATACTACAGGATTTCCAACAGCACTTAAACATCAATCACTGTGGTCAGGACAGATAAACCTGGTGCTTCTCCATAACACAACACCACGCAGTCCTTTCACACACTGCAGTGGATCTGTTTATAGCAACAGGTCTGAGAGAGAAAAATGTGTTCATTTTGAAATTTATCGCAGATTCATGAGTGTAGATACTTACATGTATATATATGTACATATAAACACAAAAGTTGAGAAACACATATACAGTGGCTATGGGGGAACAGTATAGTTGGAAAGAGTAAAGGCATTTCATTTTTTATATGTGACTTACTTATCACAGCTATCTATTATTCTCTCAGAAAGTGTCATGGTGGGCCAGGGATTTAGCCAGTGGTTTCGGTGCCTGCCTTGAAAGCCAAGGTCCCTAGTTCAGTCCCTGGTAATCACCTACAACAATGCCAGGTGTTGTGACTCACACCCACCAGCAATCGGAACCACATACCACTGTGCCATGTCTGGTGGTTCACACTTGTAATCCCAACACTTGGGAGACAGAGGCAGAAGGATTGCTGTGAGTTCAAGGCTGAGCTTAGGGCCAGCCTGATCTATAAAAAAGCGAGACTTTGTCTCAAAAAAATTGTTAGGGAGTGCAAAAGGAAAAGAGGGAAAAGAAGAAGAGCTTACCTAAGAACCTCAGGTCCAGAATAACATATGCCTCTTATAAACAGCTTTTCAGGAGTGGCTGTCAAGGCTGTCAAGGCCAGGCAGTGGTGGACATCACCCTCTCTGACAGCCACATCTTCCCAGAGGTCTTCTCCCACCCTCTTTGGAAACTTCTGTAGCCTGGGACCTGCCCTACTCTCACCAGCAATGGCCATTCTGGCAAAACCAACAGAATAGAAGTCAAAGGGATGTAGGACCTGGGAGCAACTCCTCCTTCTTGGACAAGATGCTGTGGACAGCTCTGTCCCAGGCCCAGGGCAGAGTTCTGCTTCTTCCAGGGCCTGATGTTTGCCTGCCAAGTGATGACACACCCCAGGAGAGTTGGTGTTCTTGTTCTCAAACACCCACCCAACCAACCGTGCCAGTACTTCAAAGAGACCTTTCCTCTTCTGTCCAAAATCTGCACTGCATGAGAGGCAGGCTTCTTCTATGTCTGTGCTTCCTGATGTCATAGCACTGGACATCACCAGGAGTAGAACACAGTCCCAGCCGTGGGGCTGAGCAGGTAGGGACTTGCTGACCAGCACTCTCAGCTCATCCTGCTTCCTGAGCTCCTCGTTGGCCCCCAGAATCAGCAGGGGACCCCTGTGCTGTCACCCACCTGGGCCCTCCTGTGTCAGAGGATGCAAGGCAGTGAGGTATGAGCTATGCAAAGGCCTCTCAGAGCCCGGTTCCCAGACATCATTGAGATGTATCCCAATTCACCACCTCCTGGTACACTAATACTACATTTACTAATGTCGTTTTAAGGGAATCTGTCTTTTAAACACTGTCTTTTAAACTAATTCTTGGGCTGGGGATATAGCTCAGTGGTTCCAGTGCCTGTCTTGCAAGCACAAGGGCCCCCGTTCAATTCCCTGGTAACCACATACCACACTGGGTATGGAGACTTACGCCCAGCAGCAACCAGTACCACATACCACAGTGCAGGGTGTGGTGGCTCACGCCTGTAATCCCAGCACTCAGGAGGCAGAGGCAGGAGGATTGCTGTGGTGTGAGTTTGAGGCTGAGCTCAGGGCCAGCCTGAACTACAAAGTGAGACCCTGTCTCAAAAAATCAACAATAAAAAAAAAACCTAACTCTTGTTCTAGGTAATAATATCCACAAAAGCAGGTGTTGAATATACTGGCTATTTTTTTTTTAACCTGCTGGATATTAAAACAAATTCTGAGAATTTCAAAGGGTCTGACCCTGGGGTATATGAGATAATATCTGAAAAACCATTCAGGAAAAGGGTTCAGGCATGACAAATAAACCCAGGGAATACCAACTATGCAAGTGTGGTGACAGCACTGCCAATGGAATCTCTGTATTTACTGAAAAAAGTCATTGTAGATGGGTCAGGAAAGAACAGTGTGGAGTCAGATGTGGGGGCACATACCTACAGTCCCAGCACTTGGGAGGCTGAGGCAGGAAGGTGGCCATGAGATTGAGGTCAGCCTGGGCTACACAGTGAGTTCAAGACCAGCTTAAACTATACAGCAAGACCCTGTTTCAAAAAAAGAAAAATAAGGAAAATTTTGTAAGCTTCCTCTTTAGGCTGAACTGTTTTTGGCCATGAGGACCCATAGTGTGCTGTGAATCTGAATATGTAAAGGAAAGTTTCAGTCGGAAGTGATACAAAATTTCTAGAAATGGACAGAGGTAACTATTGTATAATAATACGCACACACTTAGCCATTTTTAAGAGCACAATTTAGTGATATTAAGTGGTATATTTTGCCACTATAATAAAATGTGTTTCTTTTTTCTTCTCTTATTTTTTCTGGTATGAGGGATTGACTTCGGAGCCTTTTCTTGAGCTGTATCTCAGCAGTTTTTTCTCTCTTGAGACATTACCTTGTTAAATTGCATAGCTGCTCAGGATGGGCACGAACTTGTAGTCTTCCTGTCACAGGCTCCCAGAGGGCTGGGGTGATGGCACCATCCCCACCTATTTTTCATTTTTCAAAGTCAACTGTATTTAGCAGGTGAGCTGAGAAGAATTAAAAGCCGCTGCCCCGCAGTGGGCCTGGGCAGATTCTGAGAGCAGTCTGCACAGCCCGGGCACTTTATCCTTGACCTTCTCTACCTTTCAAGGCTTAAGGCTGATGTGGAAAGGAACGGAGGATGGTTCAGAGAATCAAACTGTACCCATGCGGCTGGCTAATCGCTGCCACGCTCTGTCGCGATGTTCAACAGAGAAGAAAGTGGTGCTTCAGACAGTAGCCCTTCTCCGCTCCTGGAGAACACAGTGAGGAAAGGCAAGTGACCTTTTTCATCTTTTTGAAATATTCTGCCAATTTAACTGAAACTACTATTTAAATCTGACTGCTGTATTACATATTTCAAACTAGCTTAGTTTTACATGTCATACATGTCATACTTAAGGAATCAGAATCAGGTTACATTTAACTGATGCTTGACTTGTGAATTTCAGTTGGTATCAGCCAGTCTTAGGGGAA
Source organism: Petromus typicus (assembly GCA_004026965.1). Classification (NCBI taxonomy): domain Eukaryota; kingdom Metazoa; phylum Chordata; class Mammalia; order Rodentia; family Petromuridae; genus Petromus; species Petromus typicus. Next base: position 73,605 of record PVIR01000954.1, read on the forward strand.
GAAAAATTTTGAGAATGAGAAATTCAAGTGAATCGGTAGCTTCATAAGTCAACTTCACACAATTACAAATTCTCTTCTTGGAAAATGTTCCAGGATATGGAAAAATGCACCTGATTGCAATTAATTTGTATTTATTTTGTGGTACTGAGGCCCCTGGGCCTTTGTGCTGGGCTACATCCACGCTGCAGTTGTTTGCCTTGTTTGTTTTTTAGAGACAAAGTCTCATCAAGTTGCTGAGTTGCTGAGACTGGGCTGAAGCCTGTGACTGGCAGAGAGCGGCCGGATGGGCATGCGCCACCATATACGGCTTTCTTAAAGCTAATCTTAACCAGTGTATACTCAGTAAATGTACAGCACATTCACATTTGGGGATAACTGATCAACAGATAGATCTGTGTAATTAAAAGACGAATTTAAATTATGTACCATACTGGTAAAAGAGACCCTGGCTAACTTCATTTGTATCTTTTGAAGTCCAAAATTTATTACAATGAACACATTATTTTTATGATCAATAAGACTAAAGCACTTAGATATTTTAAAGGAGGAATTCCCTCCCCAATAAACACACACACACACACTCCCACACCCTGTTATAAACAGTTAATCAACACACTAAATTTAGCAGACAGATCCAAGTCAATTCCTTTCAAAAACACCCTGAAGTTCTGGTCTTAGAAAACTCAACTTTACAGGCCTGTCATTTTGGGCTTGTAAATTTTATGAGTATCTGATTTTATCAAAGGAATTATGTATTATTAAAAAGAGTACTACAGCATGCTATTTCATAAAAGGTGTTGGCAAATAGCAACTTCTTTTCTGTTTCTGTGACACACCCACATGCAAAGTTGATGTAATACAGGCCAAAGTCTTAAGAGCAACTAATTAATTTCAGGAATCATATGACTGTACAATATATTCTTAATGAATAAGAAAAACTTAAAGGAAATAAACATGGAAATCTTTTGTTGGAAGGTACTTTACCAAATTATTCAATTCTCGGAGCAAAAATTTTGAGTATGTCCTTTACCGATGAAGGCTTGAGGGCTCAGAAATGAGTTATGTGAAGTTAGATCTTTGTACAGCATTTCTGTTACTATCATACCAGAATTACCCAGAATTTACCACTGAATTATTTACAGATAAACAGAGGCAAACAATCTATTTCTTCTTTTTCTCTTAAGATTTATAAAGGGAGTTGAGAGGCAGTAGTGGTAAAAGGAAAAGTTTTAAAACATTTGTCAAATTATATTTTATATGAATTTTACAATGTATATGGGGATTTTTTTTCAGCTCACTTTTTTCTGCCTAAAGTCTCAAAATAGTGTATATATTTCTCATCCTTAAATAAAATATGACACAAAGATGGTTTCTTCTGATGTGCTTTGAATTCACTTACAGGACTATGGCAGTCAAGTCCGCAGAGGGAATGCTGGGAAAGCCGAGCAACAAGAACAGACAGAAAGTCAGTATTTGCAATCCAGAGACTCACGATGCAGAAACTATTTCGAGAAGTTACAATATTTATGATAACCAGCTCACACTTTCCTTAGTAAAGACACACGTAGCTTTGATTTTTGCTGCTCCACGTTTTTTCAAAATTGTCTTCTAGATCAATTCTCTGTTAATATCGTTTCCCTTAGCTGGCTGGGTGTGGCGGTGCACACAGCAGTAATCCCAGGGCTCTGGGAGGCTGACGTGGAGGGATCACCAAGCTCAAATCCAGCCTGGGAAACTAAAACGATTCAGGAAGACCCTAGCTCAAATGAAAAATAGCAAAACGGCTAGAGGTGCGGATTAATATGAAGGCCTTCAGGTTCAATCCCCAGGATGACATACATACACTTATATTTACAAATGCTGTATTTCTATACATGCACACAAACACGGCCTGCATATTTAAATGTATACATTTTTTCATAGATCCAGCAATACAGCGATTCCCTCCAGTATAGAATAAACATACTACCACATTTGAATGGGGCTTCTCTTGAGACTAAGATTTTCAACCTACATATTTAAACACGAGACAGCCTCAAAGCATAGTGGTGAAGATGGTTCCACAGGCGCATTATAGCAGCCTTCCCCAAACCTTTATCTTAGGGGTGTTTGGGTCATGCTGGTAGAGCCTTCACAAATAAATGCCACTAGTGCTCCTAGAAAGGACTCCCTTGTCTCTTCCTCTACGAAAGGTAAAGTGAGAAAACAGTAGACTGGGAACAAGATACTGAATCTGCCCGTGGACCTCCTCACCTGTAAAATATTGAGAAATGCCTTTCTCCATGACATTCCTGTCATCTATAAGCTACCTGATTACTGTATCTTGGCATAGCAGCCTGCATGACCTAAAATTGGGCTGTGGACTCTCTGGGACTGGGTTAAACTTTTCTCCCTCCCTTCCTTGATGGTTACAGTGTGTTTCATCTTGAGTAAGCTCCTTAACATCTGAGCTTCTTGCTTCCTCATATTAAAGTGAAAATAAATAATATCAATTTAACAGGGTCTTTTAAAAATGATTTCTGTTGAACTGGGAACTGATCCCAGGGACTTTATACTGACTATTATCCCTAGAGGGGATGTTTTTTGAGAAATGGGTATTATTGTGTCACTAAATTCACCAGGTTGGGCTAGAACATGCCATCTTTTGCTTCATCTATCTTTAAAACTTTGTTTGGCTTTACTTTTTATTCTAAAGTAGTTTTAGATCTACAAAATGTTGCCAGAGCCGGCTCTGGAGGCCGTACCTGTCCACCTGTCTGATTCCTGGTCAGGCTGATGCTGAGCCCCATGTAGGTGGTAACCCAGAGAGCTGCTTCAGGAGGCAGAGTTCTGCTTCGCAGTCAAATCTTCAATATGCAAAGTCAGGACTCCGAGCAGCAGTCTGGGAATCAGGCAGAGTTGGGCTCCCGCGCCCACTCCACCAGAGGCAAGCATGGGACTTGGGAAACTTCTGTAACTTCTCTGAGCTCTTTCCAGCGCACCACAAAGACAAAGCTACCTATGAAAATATGTACAGTTCTCGGTGTCTAGAACGTACATGTTCTACAAAACTTATTACTGCTATGCTTCACATGAGTTTCTTTTTTCTTTTTGCAAAATAAGCATTATGAACTACGGCAAAGGAAAGCGAGATCTGAGGAAAAAAATGTAATTTGGGCACATTCTGGGGGCAGGATGGAAAGACGAAAGATAAAATGAGCAGTAGAAAACCAGGCTGCTCCCGGGGTCTCGAGAGGAAGGTCAAGATCTGAAACATTTCTCCGCCAGACCACATGAAGAATTATAATAGTAATTATGTATCACAGGCTTTGGGGATTTGGCCTCAACTCTGGAAACCTACACCATCATTTATAAATATGAGTATGGTAAGATTTATTGTAGTGGGAAATGGATCACATTACTTCATATTACAAAAATGTTACAGCATCATTAAGAGTTGAAGTAGTTATAAAATCAATGATGATACTTTGGTTCATGAATTCAATTCTCTGCATGATTCTGATCATAGACCAAATTGGATGAAAACCGAATCAAGGTCCCATAAAGTCAACAACTGGATCAAATCATTGAATTTAATTTGGTCCTCATCCAATTCAGTTTGCTACTGGAATCGTGGGAAGAATCAAATCTGTGAATCTAGGTATCGAGGTGTCGTTATGGTAAAGGTAGGATTAAGAAGTTTCAGCATCAGTCTGACTCGTCTTCTGGGGTCCACTCTACCAGCTCCTACCACATGATCATGGGAAAGATATTTAACTTGCTGAGTCTAGCAGTGTATAAAAACAAAGCTACAGGATTTCATTACTAATCAAGCTCTTTAGCACGCACATGTTAAACACAGGGAAGGTACCAGCCATCAAATGTTCTCTCCACAGCAGTGCAAACCCACATGCTGTTACAGTTAAATGCACGTGCAGTGCTCTGAACAAAGTGATCTGATGGACCGGGCTTGATGCTGCTCTACCAGGAAGAGGTCCAAGCCATTTCTAAATTACTTTACAGAGTACTGAAGTTTCGAAGGTCGAAGCTGCTTAGCACTTCAACAGAGACTTAAGCTGCGGTAAGGAGGTCATGTTCGTTCTCAGCACGCTGCTCCTCTGAGCGGAAGACAGAGGACCCACTGCTTCCCCGCTTCCTGCTTCTCTCCTTGCAAGGATAACTGCTGACAGGGGTGTCGGGACAGGGGTACCTGAGGATGGATGAGGAATCACACGTGGAAAGATGCCTCATCATCCCACTGAGGCCTGAATCTGCCACAGGGGTTGCCATGGCTCCCTTTAACTTTAGGGTAAAAATCAGTTTCTCAGTTCCTTAAAATGTAACCACGGAACTGCTACGCTGGAGCTGGTAACTATTAATGAATTCTTCTTCCTTCTCTCTCCCTCCTTTCTTCTGGGGATTTCCGATGCACACGCTGGTTCCACAGTCCACTACTCTGGAGCTCCAAAGGCTCTCCACACATCTCTTCTCAAAGCTTATTTGTTCGTCAGCAGGGAGACAACAGAAGTTTTCCTGAAAGCCTGAGCTGTGAACAGAGGAGTCCTCCTCACCCTTGTCACACCAGGATAGCTTTGGTGCCTTTCAACAATTCTGAGCACACTGCTCATACCACGGGACAAACTGACCAGAGGAGGAAATTCCAGCTGTTTCACTTCTCTTAATTGCTGAGGCCAAAGTGTTACCTTATCCTTGAGGGGCTTTTCTAGAGATTTCCTTACCCTGTCCCATAGCAAAGCCTCCCACAAACACACTCACCTGCCCTGAACTCCCCGGCACCCATCCTGGAGGGACCGAGTAGAAGAATCAAAAGTCTGGTATATGTGTTTGTACACATTTAGATACTTTATACTAATTCTTCAAATTAGACTTTCCCTATTATCATAAGAGCAATAAATTCTTGTAAAAAGGTCCAAACAATACAGAAATACATAAAGTTAGGTGTACAGAATATCACCGCAAACAAGCAAGCCTCCTCGGCCTGCCTTCTCAGAGATCATCAGTGCAGACAGTTTGATGTACAAATCTTCAGGACAAATCTAGTATCAGGGGCCGGGGATTTATCTCAGTGGTTCCGGTGCCTGTCTTGCAAGCACAAGGGCCCGGGGTTTGATCTCCGGAAACCACATACAATACTGGGTGTGGAGACTCAGGCCCAGTAGCAATCAGTACCACATACTACAGTGCCAGGCTGGTGGCTCACACCTGTAATCCCAGCACTCAGGAGGCAGAGGCAGGAGGATTGCTGTGATGTGAGTTTTGAGGCTGAGCTCAGGGCCGGCCTGAACTACAAAGTGGGACCCTGTCTCAAAAACAAACAAACAAAAAAATCTAGTATCAAATGAAAAAAAGAAGACAACAGACTTATATTCATTACAGGACGCTATCTGTGTAACAGAGGGCAGAATGGCAGTTTGCGTAGACTTTCCAATCCATATACAAAATAGAGCTCAACAGCTTCAAAAGAAATAGCCAACATCTGATGCCTCCAGGGAGCAGCCTGGGGGGCAAGCAAGGTGGGTATACTTGTTTCTTTTATCTCGTTTGAGTTTTGAACCATGTAGATGTGTTATCTCTTGAAAATATTAACTCTTTCAAATGAATATTAAATAAAATGTACTTATGAAAAGTCTTAAAGTGTTTGGAAGATACTGCAGATAACTGAGAACAAAAGGGGGGCATAAAACAACAACAATGAAAGACTGTTAGTGATGTAGAAAAGCAACCTGCCCCACTGCCACACTGGGGACTGAGGCTGGGAGTGCTGAGTTACAGCCCCATTCCTATCTATGTATTTTTCAATTCTGAGAGAGTGCTAACCTGCCCAGGATTACCTCAAACTTACTCTCTTGTCTCGGCCAAGTAGTCAGGGTGACAGGCATGTAATACCACCCATTAGGAAATTTTTAAATGTACTTATTGCAGATAAGTGTGTATATTTATTAAGCCCAGAACCTTAGTTTCACAATATTTGGTTGCCCACCATTCTGACCACTTCATGTATTTGATAAAAGCAGTGCCTATTGTTTAAAGCATTCTTTATTTTACATTGCCCTTGATTTTAGCTGGTCTAATCTTGCTTTTTACAAAGCAACTTCATATTAGAAACTATATTAACCAATTTTACGTAAAGAGGTTCTTGAATATTAAACAGTGGCTACCATAACTGCACTAAAATTATATTTGATTCTTAAACTGTTTGGTAACATAAATGAGTAACTCCCTAAATAAGATGCATGTCAAGATTTATGAACTGTATCTGCAGCAGGGAAGGTACTTCAGCAGGAAACCAACTCTACCTGGTAAGAGAAAGTATCTGTGGGAGAAATAAATTATACTGATTTTCAGATTGTTACAATAGTAATTTCCTGAGGAAAGCATGAACTGTGAAGAATCCATTCCCTCAAGGAACTTAAACCAACAGAATGCTCATGTGTAGATATTTTTAAAATCTTTTTTTAATTACTCATTTTCAAAAGAACTGAGTAATTTGGTGCTGGCAACAAAATTTCCATGGGAGGAGTAGAGAAATCTCAAAACTACTTCTCTACTGAATCAAGATACTGCTAGTCTCCAAGACAAATTTAGGACAGTTTAGGTTCAGATGAATTCCACTGTGCCACAGTAATTAACTGGTGTCTCAAGGTTGAAAGCCCCTGGCAACGGTCACAGCCTGCCTGGGAAGCCACCCAGGGACAGGAGCAAGGTCATGGGGCAAGAGCCAGTGAGGTCAGAGGTGTGACAGCTTCACAGTGTCTCACTGGTTTCCCTGGTCTTGCGGTGGACAAGGTCCACAGGTGTTGGCACCTTCCCAAATAACAGGCATTGTAAGTTTTAAAACATTTAAAATTCATAACATTACAAAGAACTCAAAAAAATTTCAAAGAGAAAGACTTCTTTCCCTATCTCTTCATTTTTCCCCCTTAAGAAAACCTTAAAACTTTTTCTTCCTGGGCCAGGGATTTTAGCTCAGTGGTTCTGGCACCTGCCTTGCAAGTGCAAAGGCCTGGGTTTAATCCCTGGTAACCACAAACAACAATGCTGGGCATATAGATTCACACCTGTAATCCCAGCACTTGAGAGGCAGAGGCATGAGGACTGCTGTGAGTTCAAGACTGAGTGCCAGCCTGAACCACAAAAAAAAATAATGAGACCTTGTCTGAAAAAAAAAATCAAAAAACTTTTCCTTCCTTACTGTGCCCCTGTGGGACATGAGTAGGTAATGTGTAGAGAAAACTTAAAAAAAAAACCTGAAATGTTACATAATTATTACTATACCCACAGGACAAAAAAATTCACCAACAATTAATTCACAAAGTGAACAGTTTTCTAAGTAATTACAACCACAAAATAAGACCTAGCTACATCTCTTTAGAGAGTTACTATGCGAAGTCACGGCTTGGGAAGTTAATGACTAATACTGATTTAAAGATAGTTTCCTACACAAAATACCCAGCTTTCATCCAACTCTGTCAGCTGCTGAGTGGCAGCAGTCATACCTCTCCACGTTCCTAGAAACTGAGATGGGAATGCCAGTCTAGGAGGGTGGTCCTCCGGGGATCCTTCCCCTAGACCGCTCCCTGAAGCACCACACGAGGACGAGGCCATCAGAAAGAGGCACATCACCGGGGTATAGTCCAGTGCCATTTCAGAAATAGAAAATGTCAACAGACAGAAAGTAAATAATTGAATAGCAAATGAGAACAAAGGAATGAAACAGTATAGCAGAGACATGCTTTAAAATACTGCTCCCCTCTCTCCCCCAGAATGAGTTAGGGAAGAGGAAAGCAAAAACAAGAATCACAGCGAGCTGAATGAATCACAGCGGGTTATGAGGATATGGAGTTCCTTTCACTATTCATGCTCCATTAAAAACTTGCCATAAGAAAGTGTTTTCTTTTTTTTATTCAGATCTTTATCAGTACATTATATATATATATATATATATATATATATATATATATATATATATACATCATAGTCACTTTCAGCTTTGAGAATTTGTACCAGTATATGATACGACACAACTTCTCATTTTTTCCCATTCCCCTACCCACCCTATAACCCCCTAAAACTCCCCGGCCCCCTATATACTTAGGCTTTTCCTTTATTACCATCACATTATTTTTCCTCTCTTTACTTACCCCTACAGCCCTTTCCTTTTAAAGATTTTCTATTTCACAATACCTACTTTATATACTAAAACTCATTTACATCTTCATTTTCTCATACAAGATAAAAGATATATTTACACATCTGTGACCTATTAAGAAAGTGTTTTCTAGGGCCAGGGAGTTAGCTCAGTGGTTCCGGTGCCTGTCTCGCAAGCGCAAGGACCGGGGTTAGATTCCCCAGTAACCACATAACAATACTGGGTGTGGAGACTCACACCCAGCAGCAACCAGTACCACATACCACAGTGCCGGGCGTGGTGGCTCATGCCTGTAATCCCAGCACTCGGGAGGCAGAGGCAGGAGGGTTGCTGTGATGTGAGTTTGAGGCTGAGCTCAGGGCCAGCCTAAACCACAAAGCGAGACCCTGTCTCCAAAAAATCTAAAAAAAAAAAAAAGAAAGTGTTTTCTAAACTGCTATTTAATCCAGTATGAGCCCAATTTGTTTAAAAAGTAATACATACACACAAACGTAAAGAACTCAGAAAAAACAGAGGCAAAGTCGACTCAAAGAATTTCTATTGGACAGTGGGATGAAATAAAGTAAGACAGCTGATGTTCCAGGGCCCTAAGCAGAGGCCCTATATACAGCGAGCCACAGCTGTGTCCTCTGGCCCGTGTGCATTCACCAGCACCTGTGGGGACCCCACCTTGGGAGTAAATGACTAGGTAACTGGCCCCAAACACTGCGGACGTGACATCATGAGTGCATCCAAGTATTACCCACCTGGCGCTCTCCAGCTTTGGCAGGACTTCTGCCTCCACTCACGCCCATTTCCTCAGACTAAAGACAGGTTCAGTCAACCTTTATGACAGAGAACGAAAAAAAACAAAAAACAAAAAACCCAAAGAACAAAAAGATCAAGAAGAACACCTCACAACCGACAAAAAGCATGGATGCCCAAGCCGCTGTCTGGCATTTAATGGGAAGACACACCCTGACGCTTTGCTCTGCACTTAGTTACACTGCACTGCCTCATTCTATATTTTTCTTTCTAGTTGTAGAAGTAGACCAAAAGCCAGGAAATATATGAGAGACATTACAGTAGCAGATAAGGAGGCAAGTCGAGAAAGACACACTACTAATGAAAATCCATTTCATCAAATTACTGATCTGTCACTCCACTGATTCTTAGGGCTGATGAAGGCCCTGAGTTCTGAGATCCATTATTAGGGATTTTAATTAGACTGTGGACCTTCCTGATACCTTCCTCTCGAAACAGCAAAAGGTTATCTTGACAAAATATCTTTATGTCAGTGTGGACAACTGAGATGCAGCTAAAAATATGAGCAAGACAGCTTAAAACAGTAGGTGAGCTGATGAAAGTCGAAACACCAAAGATCTTATATATTCCGGGCACACTGCAGTCAGTTTATCTGTCCAGAGCAAGGTCTACATCACCCAAATGTTCCAACTCCTGCCTGGCCTTCACCATCTGAGTCATATATTCTATCACTACAGAAACTATAAAAGAAGGGTAGAAAACTGCCACACACACCAATCCTGCATGCTTAAGGAGAAAATTATTTACATCCTATTTTAGCACCTTTTCTCTTTAAAGTTTTTAGCAGGAGTTTCCTTGTCTTGACTAATAGCTCCCATCTTAGGGATAAGATAAGTCTTGTGGTGTTTCTCATGCTTCTTTAGCAAATAGGAATCTCTGGGCGAAATGTATGGTGAGCCAAATCCAATAAGCGGACTGAACCTAAAGACTCAGAGCTGGGACCTGAAGAGTCTGAGTGCTGAGACCACAAATCTTAAAAGAAAACCTCTGTCACCAGCCACATGAATGCCTGGTCCAGGAACACGAGACTCAGATAGAGCGACAGTAATAGCATACATTGTGGCATTCCCCTGAGACTACAGGTGCCTTCTGCATCATATTTTGTGTCACATGATAAGGCCGACGTTTCTGAGACACATTCAAGAGTTATATCCAGTTAGATAGTCCATCTGACATCAATTACTTTTATCAATATGGGAATGTGGGTTTCCTATCAGTGTGAGTTTCTCAAAAGCTGTAGTCTTTAAAACAAGTTTATACACATTCTGGCAAAAGGCATCATGAATTAGAAATGTCTATGCTAGGTATGCAACAAAGGAAACATCCTTAAGGCTGCCTCTGCCTTTTAACTCATCTAACTCCACTTCTCAAGCAGGAAACAAGTCATCCTTAACCTCCATTTAAGTGTGTTAGACCCCTTCTAAATTATTTTTTCTCTGAGTTTTCTGCTTTTCATCCAATGCCAAATTGTTTAGTAACTAATAAATGGTATGAGATCTTTTTTGGTAGTAAAACTACTAAAGGCAGTGACTGTGATTACCTCTTAAAACTAGTCCAGTAATGAACCAAATGATAAGGCAATTATATAATTTATGAACTCATTATTATATACAGAGTAATGCTTGATGCCATTCACCCTTGGGTCCTCAACAGGGGCCAAACTGGTAGGACTGCCCCATCTTGGGGGCTAAAAGAAACTCTTTTCCTTTTTTTTTTTTTTTTTTGAGACAGGGTCTCACTTTGTAGTTCAGGCTGGCCCTGAGCTCAGCCTCAAACTCTCATCCCAGCAATCCTCCTGCCTCTGCCTCCTGAGTGCTGGGATTACAGGCGTGAGCCACCACGCCCAGCACTGTGGTATAGGGTACTGACTGCTGCTGGGCGTGAGTCTCCACACCCAGTATTGTATGTGGTTACCAAGGCTCGAACCGGGTCCTAAGGCTTGCAAAGACAGGCACCAGAACCACTGAGCTAAATCCCTGGCCCCAAACTCTTTTCTTTATAAAGAAATCTGCCTGAAGTCTCTCGTTACAATAAGAAAAACTAACAATTCATTGCGTTACTACTATCATTAGTATATTCCATATTTATAATTCAAGATGCCATTCACATTAAAATCGAGTTAAGCAGATTGTTGTGGCCCCTATGCTATCAATAATAAATACTTTTTTTTTTTTTTTTATGAGACAGGGTTTCGCTTTGTAGTTCAGACTGGCCTTGAACTCAGTACATAGCCTTGAATTCAAAGCAATCCTTCTGTCTCTGCCTCCCGAGTGCTGGGATTACAGCCATGAACCATCAAGCCTGGCAATGTGATATGTGGTACTGGGGACTGAACTCAAGACCTTGGGCTTGCCAGGCAGATGCTGGACTGAGCTAAATCCCCAGCCCTCTAATAAATACTTTCACTAAGCTGTTCAAGAGAGGATGGTTTCTACTAAACCATTTGACTTTCTCTTAACCAATATCTACCTAACCCTTAGAGTGGATCAAGCACTTCCACATTAAGATATGATAATTAAGCAACTGCCTACTGCTGTCAGTATTAGCTAACACAGACCTTTCCCACCTGTCCACGTGTAATGCAGTTGTATTTACTTCCAAACCTGTTCATACAGGTTCTACTTGTTTCTATTATTACATAACATGAGCAAACATTAAGCAATCAATTGAACGTAAGTGTGAAAACAAAAAGTTGTTGTTTCTATAGAACTAAATTGGATACATTAGAAAATTGATAAAGATAAATACTATAGGTAAAAAAGGACAAAATTAGTTTGAGATCTGAGATCCCTGAAATATTCTAGGGCAGGAGGGCAAGTGATGAAATCTAGATGGATTTGGTAACAGGCTACTTTGAAAGCTCTGATGATCTTGCACCAGTTTAAGGAAATAAAGACTGGACATGTTGATGAGGCATTCAGTGCTCAAAGGAAACTTGGCACTGCATAAAAGGCTGAAAAACACTAAACATTCATTGAACTTTCACAATTGGTGTATGTCATTTTCTATTATTGGACCCTTAACTGAATAGTCATTCTACCACTGGTCTCAGTTACACTCAGAAGACTTATATTAAGGTCCAAGCTGTCTTACTACATTTCCTCCCTCTACTTGATGAAAAACTCTAAATAAAATGAGTGAGGGGAGGGAATTTGCCATGGATAAAATCTCACTTGTTAGTGCCTGTCTCTTTAAGGTACGTCTTTCTCTATGTCCCTGACAGTGGGGTTCCCGGGCTAACCGTCCATGAGTCCATTGGTCCAACATTAAATACACAATTCCTCCAGCCCAAGTCTAGGTCTCTGTAGGCAGGAGTTGAGCAAAGTAAGGCAGAAGTTTCTATTCCTTAGGATATTTTCACTTTAGAAGATCTATGATCATCATCTGTAAGAGCCAACAGTTCAAGAATATTCGAATTTTTCAGGGGAGATATTTTGGAACTAGGGAAAGCAAAAACACTAAATCAAACAGTTAATTTTATATAAGCCCAAGCTCTTTGTCTCATGAAGTTGAAGAACAAAGCCATGAGTAAAAGGAAGAATTTACGAGTGTTTTTCAGAAATAAGAAGAAAAAAGGTCTTAGATACCAACTGAAAGGAGACAGATGTCCAATGTGCTTTCTTTGTCTTGGCCTTATATAGAAGGCAAAGCACCGGGACTCGTTTTGCACAGGTAGATGTGTGGGTTTGGGGTTAAAGGAAATTATTTAGCTGCTTTACAGGAAACTGAGTTCAAAGAAACCTGGTTACTCTGAATTTTCAGTATTTCTGGAAACTGGGCCTAGCTGAAGGCAGGAGCTGCTGACTGTGTGGAGTCCTGCAGGTAAGAGCCTTCTTCCTGGGGGAAAGGGCCTTGTTTCCTTAGAGTCAGTCACTGACTTATAAACATTTGAGCTATGAACTTTTATTGACAGGAACGGACCTTGCATTTCTGTGTGTGCGCGCTTTGCAGTATTTGTGATATACAAGACTCATTTTTGTCAGACTCATAAATGAATCAATCGGATAGTAACGACTGTTCTCCTGGAATGGAACTTGTTCATGAGACAGGGACTTGCTGTATTCTCATCCTAACTTTTACCTTCTGTTCTGGTGGTTTGGTTTTGTTTTTTTTAACACTCATAAGCTTATCTTAGCTGCTTGAATGAGCTGTTACATTCTTCTTTAATCAGATCATATTGTTAGACTACTCAAAATAAGTAAATTACTGTAATAAGACAAATGAATTAAAAAATAAAACCAGACTTCTCCACCTGTATCTTTGGGAAGACAGTTTTCTTGGCAAGAAAAAAAAAGCTAATAAAACCTACTTTGCAGGACTAAATGTGATGACACCAAGTAAAACCTGGGCCCGCAGCAGATACTCAGTAAGTCTTGGCTGTCTGAGGTCTGCCTTCTCAAAGCCAGCCCCACCTTCCAAAATGAAGTCATGTTTCACAATGTCTTCCCTCCTCCATTTCTTTAATAAAGATGCTTAGTAACTCCCACAGAATCCTTAAAGGCTGTTACAAAGGGACAAGAGCATTATTATTGGAAGATCTCCATTCCATCCTGTGCCACACTTTTTGGAGCTCAGAAATGAGGGGCACTCAAAATGTGAAACATCAGTTAGTCAATTTATATCATCAGATTTACAGTAAAATGAAAAATCTGTTTACACTTTGTATATGAGGACTCCCAGCCCATTGCGCAGTGAAGCACAGCCTACGATCCCTGATGTGATTACTGGATTTCGAGGTCCAAGTTGCATATTCTTTGTAAACAGTAGATCTCTGCCACCATTGCAGAGATGGTCTGCTCTGCCCCTAGATAGAGAGAGCTCACTTAAACAAGGGTACCCTGCAAGTACTGAGTGGAACACACGGTCTTCATGGCTATTTTCTACTGTTATTCCCAAATTCAAGAAAAAGACCATGAATTTTAAAATACTGTGGAGCCTTGACTTATGAACTAAATTCATTCCAGAGGGCCAATTGTAACAAGTTAGTCAAATGCCATCAAAGTCTCTCACTTTCATAATTTTAGGCAATATTGCCTTCCAGTCACATCTCAGTGTCCTTCGAGAGAGACCAGGTCAGGGTTTCTCAATTAAGAGAAAGGAAAGAATGTTGTGATGCTTCTTCCATTTAACAAGGGTTAAATCTGTATCTGAGACCATCTGGAACCACAAGTGGCTGGATTTAGGCTATAACTCAATACTCTGGCTGTAAGTTACAACTAAAATTTTGGCTATAACCCAAGTTGTTCATATGTCAGGTTGGTTGTAACTCAAGAGTCCACTGTATACATCAGCACAATAAAGCAAGATGGAGATGTTGAAGGGTAGAGGCAGAGTAAGTTCAGCTGGCCTAGTTAGCTGTAGAGAGGGGAGCAGCCATGACATTGGACAGGGTGTGGGGATCAGTGCAGAGGCAGCCAGCAGATTGTTCAAAACATCCTGACTACACACACATCTGACCACAGCTCATTCCTCTTCCATGAAAGGCAGAACAAATTCTTAAAAGTTAACAGAAGAGTGAAGGGTCTGAGTTTATTTAGATGTCTACATCTGTTTGCCTCTACGAGTTATCTTCTGTAGATAAGCATCAGTTGCTATATATTGCTTTGCTCTGCTCTTCAGAAGATAAACAAAACTGAAGAATATGCCTCTCCCACTTAACAAAAATGATCAAATGCAACAGCTGTTACCCAAGTAACCATTCAGGTTTCAAAGGTATTTAAAATAAATCTGTTTTTCCTCCAAAGAAAAACATTTTTCTCCCCAAGTGTTAATTACTGACTCATAAAGAAGCTTCTAAAAAACAAAAGAGTTAGGAGTCCCTTGAAATGCGAATTTGCCTCAAAGAGGGGCGATGGCACCTGAAAACCGTGGTACTGCTGTCACCTTTGCTGACATTCAGTGCAACTTGGGACGTCTTCTGCTTACCAGATGCATCTCACAGGGTTACAGACAGAGCTTCCATCCTCAGCCTTTGTGCTCTGAGGTGCTAACATTTTAGAACATGACTAATAGCATTCTGTGTATTTTTCCTTCAGTAATACGGGAGGCAGGAAAGCTTGTTTGGTTACTTTTTTCCTCTCCCTGAGCTTCTTAAAATTATATCTCTAGAAAATAGAAATTATTCATATGAAATGACAACTGATACTTTCCCACTGCATTCAACTGCCAGTGGTACATGCATTACTGTCCCACTGGGTGGCTTATACCATCTGATGGGCCTCTCCCATGCAAAACATACAAATCACAGCCCCATCATGACTATGTTAAAAAAAAAAAAAAAAAAAAAAACTATATATGTACTGGAAGTGAAAATCCCAAAGCAGAATACATAAAATGCTACTCTTAGCAGATCTACAGGCACAGTATTTACTAGGTATGTAAATACTTGCAGAAGCTGGGCACGGTGGCACACTTCTATAATTCTAGCACTTGGGAGGCTGAGACAAGAGGGTTCTCTTGAGTTCAAGGCCAATCTGAACTACATAGTTAGACCTTGTCCCAAAATATATGCCTATTTGGAAGAAGTATGAGATGACTTTGAATGTGATCTTGTTATGTGAGAGTAAAATGTTAACTACTGAATCTATTCTTAATTTCAAATGGTTTATAATGGTAATAAAATCATTTAACGATCTTTAAAAATTATTTTAATGCTACACAGTTACTTAGTACAAATGAGTCATGCCATCTTTCTGAGCAATAGTCTCAAAAACAAGTTTAGGACATGTCAGGACTGAAAATAATTATTTCTTAGGCTCAGAATCACCTACGTCCTTGTGTTTTGGTAGCATGTCACTGGCAAAACCAAGGAATATTCAGTTCTCAATCAGTTTAACAGTAACAATTATTATCAAGCCACCATTTGCAAGTATTACTGAGATAATCTCAAGCCAGAGAGGTAGTGTCTCTGTAAAATGGAAGAAAAATTATCTGTGGGATGGAAGAAACTATTATTATTTCAGACAGTACTAAGCCTGAAACCAAGGAACAATTCTAGCCAGGAGTTTAGATGAGCCAAATTACTTTAAGGACTAAGAGAAACATTATTCATGGATGTCAAATTCTTAAATGTGACAGGGTATAAGAAATATCTACCATAGCTGATCTAGAGACAGAAAGTAGATTAGTGGCTGCCGGGGCTGGGACAGGAAAGGAATGAACTGTGAAAGGGTAAGAACCTTACTGGAGTGATGGATATGTTTTAAGATTGACTTACAGCACCATTTGTGAAACTTAAATTTACTAAAATTCACTGAGTTGTATAATTATAATGGTAGAAAAAAATATATACCTCAAAATAGTATTTTTTTCCCCCTTCCCTAAGGGACAGGGTGATCA
This sequence comes from Petromus typicus, assembly GCA_004026965.1. Lineage (NCBI taxonomy): Eukaryota > Metazoa > Chordata > Mammalia > Rodentia > Petromuridae > Petromus > Petromus typicus. The sequence continues at coordinate 89,896 of PVIR01000954.1, forward strand.
TTTGGATTTAGCATATTCAACCCTGTTTTCTAATAATCTGAACTTCAAAGGAAGAGAATATATGAAAATGACAGATAAACGTTAAAACAATTTAAATGTCTATTAAAGAAAGTGGTAGACTGGAAGAAATTACAGCATAGCCATCTTCCATGTAAAGTAGATAATTAAAAAACAAAACGTGTTTACAGGTGTGGTGGCACATACCTGCAGTACCAGATCCTTGGCAAGCTAAGGCAGGAGGATTGTTTGAGCCCACAAGTTCCAGAACAGGCACAGCAGCATAATGAGACTTCATCTCAAAAAAATAACATAAACACAATAAACAAAACACACAAAAGATTCCATCCCATGACACAGAAATATGTCCAGGATATAGCGAGCAAGAAGGGGTGCCTAGCAGAACAACGCACATACTTTAGTAGGACACAGGAGAAATGTATGTTACCTATACATGCACAATGTGTATGACTGTATCTCTGTTTGGAAAGATAAATACTGAATTCTTCACTATGCTAACCCATGGAAGCAGAAATAAGCCAGGAGAAGGTTTCCAACAAAATTCAGAGCAGGAATCTACAACTGTGCACCGAGAGGTGCCAAGATAGCTAGTGTTGGTTCAGTGGGATTTATGCAATTGTTTATGTTGTTTCACACGTTTCAGTTTAATTGTCTACCCTTTTGTACTGAAGATCAGTGCACTGGTCAAACACTTCTGGGTCCAGCGAACCCAGAGTGCAGTCTTGGCTCTTTTGCTTTCCTTCTAGGAGATCTTGAATAAATCCCTTAGCTACCTTGTGCTCCCATTCTGTTTTTGTCTCAAATTCGAACAACAGCACCTATACTCTATACTTGCAAAGATAACGGAGTGTATTATATACTCGGGGCACACAGAATACAGCTTAGCACACAGTAAATATTCTACGTTAGTTTTCACCAGCATGTATATCAGTGTCTTACTATGCTGAAGAAAACATGAAAAATGCTAAATTTTGTGGGAGAAAATAAGAAGTATAGGTGTTGACTATTCTTTACTATAAAAATGTCAACATCTGTACAAGAGCAGGATGCATTAGCCAGTACTGAACATCTGCAATGTCCTCCGATCCTGTCTCACGAGCAAGAGTAATAGAAGTAAATTATGGGCCTCACACCAAGGCCAGAGGACACCTGGGCAGGAAGCTCCCAAGTGACATGGCTCACTGTGTTGTGACCAACTTATAGGGCTGCTGCCCAGCAACTGTGCTGCTTCAAATGGTGATAATTAGTTGTGCGACCAGACCAGTGGCAGAGGCCTCCCATGAAATGCACTCTGATATAAACACACATGCCTAATAATTGACCTCAATGGGATTTGTGGCCTCATCTTGAGACACACATAAGCCAGGGTCAATTATCTGATATCTGACACAGATATCAGATGGGAAAAAGAAAATCACTAATGGTCACAAGCTAATAACAGGCTAACTTCTGAAGCCTTCTAAAAAGCAACACATTCTAAACAAATGTCCCTATTTTCCATACTTTATTGTAGGGGGTACTGCAAACCTTGATAGTCCCCAAAATATTTTCCAGTGGCCAACCTTCCAATTTGCACATTAGAAATTCTTTCTTAAAGGCATAATGCATTTGCTGGGTGACTGCTATGTACAAGATGCATCTATTTCTCTCAAAACTCGAGGTAGGTGTTTTAATCTCTGTGTGTATGAATTAAGGAACTAACGGATCAGTGTGTTCATTTCCTACTAAGGCACCAAGCAGCAGCTGCTGGGAACAACGGTAGAAAGGCCCATTTCCAAAGCCAAGGCTCACTGATTGTGTCTCAATGGTTCGCACTCTTTTCCAACGCAAAGCATCTTCCCCCAGGTCTATGACACCTGGACAACCCCTAACCAAAAATGCCTCTGGAAACCAGCCTACACTTTCTTAGCATCGAACACGCTTACAGTGGACATCATAATTCTGTTTTTCTTTGCTCTGTCAATCGGTTTTCCACACCCAAGGACCTGTCAGTACAGATCACAGAATTCCTGCTTTCGGAAACTCCTTCTTCAAAGTACATTCCCTTGACTTATTCACTATCCTCCTACAGAAAATGTCAAAGACAAATATACATATGAATTTCTGTTGGCCTTATTTAGTCAACATGATTTATAAGCTAACGCTAGAGATGCTAGCTGGACCAAAGTAGTACAACACTGTTTTGAGTTCCAAAAATCATTTATGAGCTTTCCTGGAAAGTCAGACATTTTAAACAACCTCATTTAAATTGTACCTTGATATACTGTTTAGGAAAAAACTGACATTAATAAACTACAATAAACTTGTTTTGTCAAAAGCCAAATTAATATCATCATTCATCAATTATTTCATCAGGCTGCATTCAAATGGACTCCTAGTAAGCATCATTACCATTCAAAACAATAATGGCCAGTTTTCTAATGTTTTGGCATCCAATTATTTTGACATGGAACAGTCACAAAAGTCAAAACTCAGCACTAGCTTTCTAAAAAATTAATTCCATTTTCCCTACTGTAGGCTTTTATTTCTATAAATTCAGATGAAGTACTACCATGAAACTATAAAGAGTAAACAAAATCACGAGATAGTTGATCCCAGGTCAAATGGAAAAGGGTGCAGGGCTATGATCCTTCTAGAAATTAAGATTTATACATTATCTAGAAACAATTCTACATGCCTATTCAAGAAAACAATATACC